>VSMD01009886.1:0-109480 GCA_008750895.1 Mirza zaza
CAAAAGAAACTTTAGGAAATTAGGCAAGAAGAAAATAAAACCACCTGTATTCTACTTTGCTGAGATGACTATTACCCCTGTGCTGTATATCTTTCTTTCCAGACTCTGTGCCCCTACATGTAACTAGGACCTTGCTGTACTGATCCCTTAATAAGAAGTCGTGACAGATGTGTGCAGCCGGCTGGGGGAGTGGCTGGGGCGACAGTATATGGCTTCTTCACCCTTAGCCCCTGGCTTTTCTAGGTGGCTTATCTTCCTGATCTCAAAGCCACATTCCAGTAGGCCAACCCCACCCAAAAAGATCTGGAGGGGGAAAGAGACTGAAGAAGTTCTAAGCTCAGCAAGGGCGGGGAGGAAGATGCAAGAGAGAGGTCTACGGAGTGCACTCCACGGAATGAGTGGAGGTGCTCTGCTGCCAGCTGGGCCAGTCTCAGGGGAGGTGCTGGGAGGGAAGCAGCGCTGGCCTGGCTGGGTCTCTGCAGCTCAGCCTCCTTTGACAGGCATAGCCCTTTCGGTGTTGGTGGTCCTGCTCCTCGCTGTGTTGTACGAAGGCATCAAGGTTGGCAAAGCCAAGCTGCTCCACCAGGTGCTGGTGAGCCTGCCCACCTCCATCAGCCAGCAGGTCATCGCAGAGAGAGACTGGGATTCTGCAGGCTCAGATACTCCCCCCGTCAGCAGAACCCACTGGAGGTAACAGGCACTGGGTGTGGGGAGTGGGCAGAGTACTCACGTGCACCGTGAGAGGTAGTCTGGGTCCAGAGAGCATTAGCCTCACTTCACAGAAAAGAAATTGAGGCCCAGAGAAGGACCAGGACTTGCCAAAGTGGTAGTCAAGTGAACCAGAGCTCAGGTCTCCTGATGCCCAGGCAAAAGCTCTAACTAGCTGCCTGTCAGGCTAAGAAGGCTTTCTTTAGGGAACTGTGATCTTTAGAACCCTGGTACAGGCCTCTGTGTAACATCAGGGGTGGCCATCTAGCCTCCCCCAAATCTCACCAGGTTCCTTAGGTCACTAAGCTTCCAAACCCAGGAGAGAATCTGCAGCTGTCCTGAAGCAAGCAATAAAAACTGCTGTGAGCGATGTATCCTGCTTGCTGGGAGGGAGGCACCCTCCCTTCCCCACTCCTCCCTCCCCACTCTGATCAGGCAGATGTTTAGGGTCCCCGTTCTGCCCTCTCCAGCTCATACTTAACGAGCCTGCCTGCTGCATCACCAGCCACCCTACGTGAGTGTCCCAAATCTTCACAACCCCCTGCAAGGGAATTATTATTCCTGTTTTTCTAATGAGGAAATTTAAGTTCAGAGAGGTTAAGACATTTGTGTGTTGTCATGCCTCCCACAGTGGATGGGAGGTGGCAACCTGCCTTACTGATGATTTTGTCTTATCCCTTACCAGAGAGGATAGATTACATATCCCATTATTTTCCCTTTTGCTTAGGATGCTAGGAAGCTCAGAACTAAATATGGTGGAGACATGTCTCTATAAAAGAAAGCTCTCCTGGGTTGAGCATATGAGTTATAATAAATAAGCAGGTCCTGTAACTCTATGGCTTTCTACTCCAGACACCAAATCCCAGCTTCAGCTCATTACCAGCATTAACTTGATTCTTCTTTTTATCTAGGTGGTATTTGTGTCACTTTGGCCAATCTCTAATCCATGTCATCCAAGTGGTCATTGGCTACTTCATAATGCTGGCTGTAATGTCCTACAACACCTGGATTTTCCTTGGTGTGGTCCTGGGCTCTGCTGTGGGCTACTACCTAGCGTACCCGCTTCTCCGCATGGTTTAGCTGGCAAGGGATGTGCAGGCACTGAGGCTAGAGGAAGCTGAGGCCCCTTCCAGACACCGTACTGCCAGCTGCTTTTTTTTTTTCTTTTCTTTTTTTGAGACAGAGTCTCACTCTGTCACCTGGGCTAGAGTGCACTGGTGTCATCACAGCTAACGGCAACCTCAAACTCATGGGCTCAAGTGATCCTCCTGCCTCAGCCTGTGAGTAGCTGGGACTACAGGTGCATGAACATGCCCGGCTAATTTTTCAATTTTTTAAGTAGAGACGGGGATCTCACTCTTGCTTGGGCTGGTCTTGAACTCCTGACCCCATGCAATCCTCCCACCTCTGCCTCCCAGAGTGCTAGGATTAGGTGACTCACTCTGTGAGCCACCATGCCCGGCCTCCAGCTGCATTTTCTTCTGGCGTCTGTTCCTCCACCTTATTCCCAACCCCTGGAAACTTTGAGCTGCACTTGAGCAGCACTTTGAAACCAGCACTTGCTTCCTGGAGTTCAGAGGCCATTGCAGCGACCTCCCTCCTCAACCAGCCTGCACAGGGCCCAGGCCTGGTCTTGTCCTTTAAGAAGGCTGCTGTGACCAAAGGGAGAATGGAGAGAACAGAACTGGGGGACAGGGTTGCTGAGCCCATGACAACGCATCTCTGCGACTTAAAACTTAAGAATTTCCAAAGATCTTCAAGACAGGGAGATGGATTCTGAGTGATGAAGGGCATGGAACATAGATACCCTCAGCTCTTCTACTTTGTGCCTTATCTTCAGGAGCACCTTCCATTGGACTTCCTGACCTTTTCTGTCTTTGGGGGACAGAGACCAAGCTAGCTCCTTTTTCTCACCTTTCTGCCTTTGGAATACATGAAGATAGTCTCTTCTATGGATCATATTAACAAACTAAGATTTAAAAATTTTTTCCCTTTGAATACCTGGTTGGCAATTTTGCACATTCATACAAACAAAATTTTAATGAAATGATTGTTTTACTCATGATGCATGGCAGGATCTTCTGAGACTGTTTCCTGTTATTAAGGGAAGAATAAGTGACAACTGATTAAAGGCAGAGACTTAGGATTGTTATCCAGGCTCCTGGCTTATCCTCTGGATAGACTGAGCCCCTCCCAGCAGACGGCACTGCCTGCAGGAGGAAGATCATCTCATGGCCTTGGGTGTCTGAGAAGCTCTTCATGGCCTTAATGCTCTCTCTTATCCTGATCCTTCTTTTATGCAGAACAGAAAACTGCATTTAAAAATATTCAATATTAATGCTCTCTATTTATTACTGTTCAGTCATAACCATTTAGTGAGGAAACATGATTCATTCACTATAAATACTGCTTAAGCCATGGGGGGGGTACTGACTGAAGATGCAATAAGCAGTCCAACCAAAGCCACTACATTTTTAGGGTTAGACGGGATGTTCTGGATATTTGAACCTCTTCACTTTACAAAAAAGGAAGCAGAGACCCAGGGAGAGGAAATCACTGCTGATACTATAGTATCTATGCTCAAGGACCTCACAGGCTAAATGAAAAGATGATTGTAAACTTTGGGAATTAAAAACATACATTTTAATAAATATATATTTTTAAACAGTTGTGACTGTTCTTCTGTTTCTTCTCATTCCAACAGCAAGCACATGAACACATATAACAACTGTAGGAGCTGAGTGGGGTGAATGGAGCTGGTAGTGCTTTTTACAAGTCTGTCTGAGGATGGAGTCTGTCCATCTGCTTTGAAGACACCTGTCTGTGCTCAGGGAAACCCAGCCCTGAAACGCTGTGCCCAAAGGTAGACATTTCAGAATGCCAATTTAGGCAACAGTCATTCTTTTGTTCATGGAACAAGCATTAATTGGGTGCCTACTATAAGTAACTGTCACACAGACTGTAAATACCTGTGTTGGCATGATTATTAATTAGTACCTTCTCTCCCTGAGGGCAGAAGCAAAAATATAACCACTTTTTAATTTACAATAAGAAATAACTGTCACAGGAAGTAGAGTATATGACACTTAGAATGGATCAGTGCATTTCCCCCATGTTTGCAGGGAATTAGAAAGCTGCCCAGTGTCTCAATAGATAAAAGATTCCTAAAGTCCAGTGTAGTCTTGCTGATGGAACTTCCAACAATGCACCTCTAAGTCCTGACCAACTAAGGCTCCTTCTCCTGGGGTACTGCTGGGATGGCTTCTCCAGGGATGACTGGCAACCTCTTCAGTTTGATAGTCTCTTGAAGTATAATACATTTGTGGCTTTTATAATATAGGGGGCTTAAAAGATTTTTTAAGAATCTGTGCTTTAGAGATAGGGATTATAGGATTAGATCTAGTAGGCAATCCACTGCCTTCATTTCAACATTCTTCAGAGCCCACGCACAAATGATGGTTAGTTCCCCTACTTAAATTTTTTTAAAATTTAATAACCACCACTTATATGGTTGTTTATTGTCAGGCAGTGTTCTACAGTGTTCTAAATATCTTACAAATATTAACTCATTTAATCCTCATAAGATAGAAACTATTTCTGTCCTCATCTTAGACATGAGAAGCACAGGCACAGAGAAGTTAAAGTCACTAGTTAATAAGGGGCAGACAGTTCAAAACCAGGCAGCCTGGCCCCAACTCTGTTTCTTCATCAACTCAGATGAGGGGGTGGAGGTCGAAGGGGTAATTTGGCTAATACCACACAGCACCCAGTGGAGCAGGGATGTGAATGAAGATCATGGAAACTGAAAGGCCTGTACTATTTGTATTTTCTCACAACGGTGGAAATTCTATTTCAGGAGATTCGTGGTAGGGCCTAGGGACCTTTATTTCTAAAAGCATCACTGTCCCTTCCCCCTGCCCAGTGCCAGTGAGGCAGGGAACACTGCTGTGCTGGCCAAGAGCCCAGGCTCTGGAATCAGATGGCCCGGATTTGAATTCTTGTTCTGCTGCTTACGAGCTTGTAACTTTGGACAGGTTACTTTATCTCTCTAGGCCTCAATTTTCTCTATAAAATAGATAACAGTAGTGTCTTTGGCAGTGTTGCTGGAGACAAGACAGTCTCTGTGAAGTACCAGACAGCAGCGCCTATTTGTTCAACAAAAAGTAATAAATGGTAGTTCTCACTGCCTCCCAGGCCCACATCTGGGAGACAGACACAAAGCTTTCAAGGATGATGTCAGGACAGATGGAGTGGAATTTGAATTCCTATCTTATAAACATTTGAAATCAGGGAACATTTTTATTAAAATTATTCTATTTTTTAAAGACTGGTTGCATGGTTTTTAGAAGATCCTGGAATAAATGACCACAAATATTTTCTTGCTGCTGTTCTCTGCATTAGTCCTGGCCCCCTGAGTTCAGAGGCATGGAAACTGCTCTCAAAGTGAAAAGTACCTCAGGTACTATGAATAACGGAAAGTGGGGACCCTCCCACCTTCTCTGCATGGCTTCCTGGGCTATAGGACCAAGCCTGCAGGAGCAAGAGAACAGGACTGGTCCTTGATGCCCCAGGGAAGAGCTGGGAAAGCAGAATGGTGACTTTCTTTGAAAGCCTGAAAGATCCAAGGTTAGGTACCAAAGGGAATATGGCATAATGCTTTTGTGCATGTTACCTGATCCAGATTGGTTATGACTCCTACCCTTAGAATCCCAAAGAGGAAAACAGACAGCCCTGGGAACTAAATTCAGTTTCTTCCCATGGGCTTGAGTCAAGTTTCATTACAGACATTTATTTTAGTTTTAATTGCAAATATTCATTGACCTCTTATATCAGATTTAAGGCAGAGAAAAAGATACATGTCCCAGGACTGCAGGCCAGGCTGTTAACTGCACTGGACTTAGATGGTGTCATCTCCCCTTTGTTCTACCATGGAGACCTCAGAGCAGGTGACAGGTCTTGCTGCTGGGACACAGTTGAGCACTGGGAGGTACGCAGAGCAGGGCTCCCAGGTCAGTCCGAGAGTTAATGAAGAGAATAAAAAGCTTGGAGGAGGACAGGAATCTTGCAGGTGACTGGCTGGAGAGGAACCTACCAGCCCTTTCTCCAACTGGCTTCTGAAGACAGGGCCATGCTCCTCTTCACCAGGTTAGACAGAGGGCTCAGAAGGTGGCTAACTCAGATGCCTGAACTACTGTCCCCAGAATGCTCACCTTGACCTCACCCTGTGGCTCACCTAGACCCAGGGTTGGCTGTGCAAAATCATGCTTAGGGAAGGGTTGTAGAGAAATCTTTGCACCAGTTTCCTGGGTCTTCATCCCAGCCAGTCAATGTCATCGTCATCATCATCATCTCCAAAAAGGGGTGTTGGGGGCGGGCGTCCCTTCATGCTCTGACAAAACAGGAAAGAGTAGTCAGTCCTCACTTGTCCCTGTACAGACTGGACTTCCCACCTATGAGGTGAAGTGATCCAACTTCCATTCCTGGCTCCGGGTTGCTGGAAGGACCGACTCTGAGGCCAGCAAACCTAGGCTTCCAATAAAGCTGAGACAAGCATGCCAAGAAGGGAGGCACTCTTTCAACAGAGACAAAAGACCAACTTTGTTTGGCTCATTTTGTCATTTATTTGTGAAGCACATGAATTGACAGGTTTTCCTCTCATGGTAACTTATGCATTTCATGTACAGAAAGAAGGGTCAAAGAGGAGAGATGGGAGTAGGAGTAAGAAACCGAGAAGCAGAGCAGGCCTGAGATAGGGATAGGATGTGGGAAGATGAAGGCAGGCTGGGCAGAATGCAGTCACATTTGAAAAAACACTGTTGTTGTGGCCTAAGGTGGCCTAATTGGCTCTGGATGTGATCCCATCATGTGAGACAGAGTTGAATTTAGAGGCTTGGCCACATTCCTAAGTGGAGACTCCCAAGAAGTGAAGAACACAGAGCCACAGCCTCCCATGTGCCTAGTTTCTCTGGCCCCACCCTTGCTCCCTCCAACTAGGGGGATAGAGGGGACTAATGGGCCATGAGAAACCCACCCTTTTCATAACTCTCAATCAACAGGAAATAGGTCCCATGGGAGGTGAGGGTATATAGCAGGGATCTATGCTAGAGACAGGCATGAAGTGAATAGTGTCTATTAAGGTACTTTCTGCTCTGGTGAGCTCCTGCTGACCAGGATCAGTCTTCACAAAGCCAGGCCAAAGGTGCGTACAGCAGTCTCTGGGCTAATCCTATCATCAATACTAACACACCTTGTACTTCTCTCTGGGCATCAAGGAAGAGATTTCTAAACTCTGACAGTATAGGAATTTTTTTGTTTTGTTTTTTAAGAGATAAGATCTTGCCTCCAGGCTGGAATGTGATGCCGCAAACATAGCTCACTGCAGCCAAAAGCTTCTGGGCTGAAGAGATCCTTCTGCCTAGGACTCTCAAAGTGCTGGGATAACACGCGTGAGCCACCCCACCTGGCCTAGGATTTTCAAATGTGGCTCACAGCTTCTGTTTTGTCCTGGCTAAAGTTCTAGTTCTACATTTACCAGCTACGTAACCTTAGTTACATTAATCATCCTGAGCCTCAGTCGTCTGATCTATAAAATGGGATAAAGTGCCTACCTCACTGGAGTAGTGGAAGATTTAATGGGCATGTTTGTGGAGTAGTTTTCAGAATACCTTAGAAATAGATGTTAACTTGATGGTATTAGTATTAATACCAATAATATACTTGCTAATTTAAAAATTTCAACTATATTTACAGTAGTTACTTAGGATACTCAACGAGCTGGATCTCAGATCTGTCATAGCTGTCTTCCCAAGGTTTTGGCAAAAGGCAAAATCCACTTTGACTGATACATGAAGGGATTTTTTGCCTCAATTCACCCTCATATTCTGTCCCTGGGATGGACTGAACCTGAAGTTCATCGGTATTCCTCACACACGTTTCATACCAGTGAACTTCCCATCACATCAGTCAAAATGGCTTAGTGACAGGCAGAAACATTGTAACATAGCACAATGGGGAACAGCAGATGCAGGAACTGGGGCTCTAATTCAAGCTCTATCAGCAATTTCCCTTCCTGGGCTTCACTCTCTTTCTCTGTAAAGCAAGGCTATGCTATTAGTCCTGAACCCAACTTCTACCCAGGGATATTGTGATGACAAAACAAGCCAGCAGGTTGGAAAGCAGGCTGAGTAAGCAGAAAAAGCTCAGAAACAGATGGTCTTAATACGAGCCTAGGGTTTTAGTCCTAGTCCTGGTCCTGCCATTAACTCACTCTGTGGCTTTAGGTAAATCATCCTTCTGAGCCTCAATTTTTTTGTCTATGAACGAGGATGCCAGACATGATCCTCTTCAAAGTCCCTTCTGATTATAAAATAAAAATAATATCCTGGCAGATCTGGGGAAACCTGAGGCTTTGACATTCCAATGGACTGTCACCCCAACAGGTGACTAAACACCCCAACTTTCCTCACTTCTAGTGAGAATAATTCCTGCATGGTCAGAGACTATGATTCTTTTTCAAGAGAAAAGTGGTATCTGACCATCCCTGCTCAGCTTACAGAGCTGCCCCCTCTCAGCCCCAAGCCTGCTCCCACAGGGCCCTGCACACAGAGTCCAGGCAGTGGGCCACCAACAGACTCCATCTCTCTTCTCAGAGGCAGTGGGGAGGGGCCCCCAGGTGACGGTATGAGGACCTGGCAGTGCTTGGGATCTCCTTACCACCTCATCTTCATCCTCCTCCTCAGGCTGTGCTTTAGGCCTTGGAACTTTCAGAGTCACCCCTTTAAACAGCTCATCTTCTTCATCCTCAGAGAGACTGAAGGAAAATCAAGCCATAGAAAATGTTGTTCCCACTCCAGGTCACAGTACCCAGCAGCTACAAGGGTCACTGGGCATTTGGTAAGAAGCCAACAGCAAGGACTGCTCAGGAATTCCTCCCACCTCCACTGCCACTGTCTCTTCCCATAACTTGCATTGGGCTCCTCATGCTGTTGACCCCTCCGTGACCTACAGCCAGAGCAATCTTGCAAAACTAAGAAATCAGACCACAGCAGTCTTCTGTTTAGACCCCTTCAATAGCTTCACACTGTACCTAAAGTCCAGACTTTTAACAGCAACATAAAATCTCATGTATCCTGGCCCTTGTTTAATTTTCCAACCTCAGCTTAACACCACCCTCCTCCTACTTGGTGTGCCTTCTTTCAGTTCCTTGACTGTGTCATGTCCCCTCCCACCACAGGGTGTCTACATGTGTGGTTCTCTCTTTCTACACTCTCTTGTTCCTGCTCCTTCCCATCCTTAGGTCTCAGTTTAAATGTTACCCTCTCAGAATCCCTCCCTAACCACCCTGTCTAAAGTAAACCAACTCCCTCTTTATTCTTTATTATAGTGTTTCTTTTTTTAAGCCCTTATCATATATTTATACTATATAAGTATGTATTATTTTCCCCACTAGACTATAAGCTCCTTAAACTCAAGAACTAAATCTGCCTTGCCTACACTATCGCAGTGCCTATCACAGAGCCTTGTACACAGTACTGTTGAATAAATACATGAATGAGGGAATCAATGATCCCCTGGATCTGGAAAAAACAGAAACGACTACCGCATGTGGCCGCCCATCCCTGAAACTGTGCTCAGAGGCACATACCTGGAACGCTGAGAACGATGGCTGGGGCTGAGGGCTTCTCCTGCGGCTGCAGATCCTGCCTCTGTGCTTGACAGCTGCTCGGAGGGACCAGCAGAACTAGTGACATCGTCATCTTTATTTAGCTCTGGGGGCTGAAGCTTTCCTCCTGGGCTTTCAGGCAGCCCTATGGCCAGGGGGTCCCCCTTCTTGGGGTCGGAAGTCAGGGACAGTCCTGTGGAGCTTCCTTGCAGTGGGCCCTCTGGGGTCACTTCCCTGACACAGATATTTCCCAATGAGCTATCAGGCTTAGCTGCCAGAGGGCTGGTGGCAAGTGTCTCCTCACACTCAGAGTCCATAGGTATAGGGCCTGGAGGCTTAGGTGGAATTGAAGTTGGGGGTCCCAGAACTCTGTGGGATGGGACGCAAGCCAGGTCGGATGGGAGGGAACCATCTTGCAGCTCTGAGAGCACCTCTGCTTCTGAGGGCCCCTCTTCCCTTCTCTGTGCATCATCCTGGGGAGTGGGGAAGGCCCGAGGAGACAGCAGGACAGCTTCCTCCACTACCTGCTCTGATTGCTCCTGGGAAGGGCTCTGCGGCTGCTTCTCTTCCTCTTCTTCTTCACTGCTGCTCCGCCCCTTCTCTTGCTCTTGGTGGTTTAACAGCTGAAGAGTCACCATCTGTTCAAAAGCCAAAGAGGAGGAGATGGTAACTGACAGGAACACAGCAGTCACTCCTAGTTCTGCAGTCCTCATCGACAGGACTGCTCAAATGACTTTGCTTCTTCCTATCATAAAAGGCTGACCACATCTGTCAAGTCACTCCAGGCATCCTAATTACTGAGGAATGGTCTTGAATGATATTTTTTTTTTTTTTTTTTGAGACAGAGTCTCACTTTATTGCCCAGGCTAGAGTGAGTGCCGTGGCGTCAGCCTAGCTCACAGCAACCTCAAACTCCTGGGCTCAAGCAATCCTACTGCCTCAGCCTCCCAAGTAGCTGGGACTACAGGCATGTGCCACCGTGCCCGGCTAATTTTTTTTTTCTATATATATTAGTTGGCCAATTAATTTCTTTCTATTTATAGTAGAGATGGGGTCTCGATCTTGCTCAGGCTGGTCTCGAACTCCTGAGCTCAAACGATCCGCCCACCTCGGCCTCCCAGAGAGCTAGGATTACAGGCGTGAGCCACCGCGCCCAGCCTTGAATGATTTTTATTCATGATCCCTTAGAAGGTACTTCAGCAACACAATACCCATTTCAATGGAATATCCATGGCTGGCTGGCCATACCTTGATTGTGGTCATGATGGTCCCCAGAATGGTCCTGCCATCGTAAGACTCCTCCAGCTCAAACTCTCCCCGTAAAGACTGGAACACCTGGTTCATGATCCTCTTGACCTGTGTGAACATCAAAATATATGCTGCCCAAATCAAGTAATTAGAGATGCATTTAAATCCCAGACAGTGGTTTGGAAGGCTAAAATAAAGCCATCTTAGAACTCTTCAGTGGGACGCAGCTGGTCATAAACAGAGACACGGAAGGCTGTCAGCATGGAGAGAACAGTATTAAACAATGAGCAGGACTTGACAGAAGGGCTTGCCATCAGAGTTACCTCAAGGGCAGGGAAGCTGTGGTATGTGAGCCCAAGACAGCTTAAAGACCATTTATTGATACTTCCCACCATGAACACTACTGAGAGCTGCCACAGACTACAGGGATTAGTGGCTAGTGGATGCTGGGCACACTCCCCATCCCCTATTCCTCTCCTGTGATTTAGAGGCACTTCCCATATCTGTCAAAATCTCAGAATGATAGGGTCCTTTGGGGTTTGTCACCAGAGTGGTAGGTTCCAAAAGGTTAATTTTTAAGTTAGACAAGTGGTACATCACTAAAGTTAGAAAAAATGCTACTAACACAACATATTAGCTACATTCCTTCCGAATGCTTCATATGCATGTTCAATCCTTGATATGAAAGGGTTTCCTTCTTCTTAGAAACACCAGCTCACCTTCTCTGAGGGGTCAGTAGTAGCAGCTTCCACCCCAGATGTCTGGGACTTGTTCTTCTCCAATTCCTTAACGTGCTGTTCATTTTGCTCTGTGAGGGCTGTGACTTGGGCCTGGAGGGCTGAACACTGCAAAACAACAGATTGTGGCTGTGGCTTTGGAAACTTGGACTACCAGGTGAAAGTCAAAAAACCCAAGGCTATGAGAACCATCCTAAGACTCAAGTCTTAACCTCACTTAGGCCTGCTGGTGACCGCCCCCCAATCTAGACCTTCTGACTCAGAGTACTTGATTTCCTTATCACCCAATTTCAACTCACAACTTCGCTTCTCCTTTCCCAACAAGGTCTTGTTCCCAATCAGGTCAAAAATATAATGACAAAAAGAGCACAGGGGGAAGGGAGTAATAGCTTTAGTCATATAGATATAAATATTCAGCATTAGCAGCAAACTATTTACCTACAAGATTGCCTCCAAGATCTGAGTCAAAAGTTTTCATCTAGATACTTCAAGAAAAGAAACTGACCTCCAGATATGGGACTGTCATACCATGACCCTAAGCCATGTCCAATCTCTCGCCTTTTTATGCCTGATGATCTCACCATACCCCATCCCATCTCAATGCCTTTGCCCAGGACGTTCTGCCTTCATCTCTGCCTTACCAAAGCTACTTGTCCTGCTTGGCTCTGCTCAAATCTCACCACCTTTGGGAAGCCTTCCCAGCTCCCCTAGGTACTTTCTCTTCTGGGCCCCAGAGCCCTTAAGGCATATCTTGTTTCTCTCTCTTTCCCTTTCTTGACTGAGATTGAAGGCAGAGTTCTTTGTATTCCCTTTCTCTAACACGGTGGCTGGAATACAATGGACACTCAAGAAATATTTGCTTAATAAATGGAGGATCAATAATAATGGAAAACATGTTCCAGAACACTAATGGTATTTTCTTCTTTTTTCCAGTTCACTCATCTGTCACCCCAAATAAGTATATGAAAGATAATCAACAACCTAAAGTTAAATAAGTGTGGTTTTCTTTTCTAGCTATGAACATTTTTTAGGGTCAAAAGGATTGACAGGACTCAAACAGCCTGCTTGCCTCAAATGAACTGAGCTGCGTGAGCTGTCTGGCCTAAGGAAAACATCTACCTTTTCCTGAAGTTGTATCAGCTTCTGGTGGTTGGCATCTCTCTGTGCACACACCTCCTGGTACTGCTGCAGGTGCTCATCCTTGGCAGAGGCCAACAAATGTTCACATTTTGCTTCCCACTGGGTCTGTAGCTCAGCCTGCACTAAAGACAGCTGCCAAGAGAAAGTAACAACAGTATCATCCTGGAGGGGGTCCTGTTGCACCTAGGGAAGCCTACCCTTCATAAGGCAAAAGAATAAGATAACAGCCCAGGAAACAACTGTTTAAAAGACCACCATTAATTTTATAGTAAATGACTTTTTAAATGTAGGTAGGAAAATGTCATTGGTTGTCAGGACCCCAAAAGGTGCTTCAACCTGGCAAAGGCAAAGCCCTAATGACTTTTCAGGGTCTCAACCCTAAACTTTATAAGTTCAGAAACTTTTTTTTTGCCAAAATTTCCAGAGGTTATCAAATTGAAGGTATCGATGTAATAATTAAACAGATCTACTCACATGAATTTTAAACTTACAATGAGAAAGGATGCCGTCACAAGGACTAGAAATCCAGTTGTGTCCTGCCACTATCCCTGGTTTCCCTTCCTGATTACCGAAATTAATCCCTTATTTTCAAGGATGGCAATGTGCATGAAGGATGGTGTCTAGTGGTTGAGGACTTTGGACTTACTATGTTTGGAATTTTTTGTAAAGAGACTTGTTTTTCATTTTCACTTATGTAACTAAATATTAGTTAAGCTTTAAAAAAGGAAAGAAGATTCATCATTTGATAAGATTCACCATTTGATTCCTGGCTCTCCTGCATATATTTGGTTTTTTGGGGTTTTGTTGTTGTTGTTGTTTGAGACAGAGTCTTGCTCTGTCACCCAGCTAGAGTACAGTGTTGTCACCATAGCTCTGGCCTCCTGAACAGCTGGGACTTCAGGCACGTGCCACCACACCCGGCTAATTTTGCTATTTTTAGTAGAGACAGGGTCTTGCTCTTGTTCAGGCTGGTCTCCAACTCCTGACCTCAAGCAATCCTCCCACCTTGGCTTCCGAAAGTGCTAGGATCACAAGTATGAGCCACTGTGCCTGGCCTCTCTTGCATATATTTGGATTACTTTTTTCACCTTTCTCCAAAGTAAGACTATCAACTATGAGAAATGTCATCCTAAAGGATAAGGAAGAAACTAGAAGCTTTTCTCTCTGAGTCCTTCACACCTTTCATTTATCTCCAGAGTACTTCAGTTTCCCATTACCTGCTCTGCAGCTGCTTGGTCTGTGGACACCCGAGTCTTTTTTAAGAGCTGTCGAAGTTTGTCCAATTCCTCCTGGTATGACTTGCGAACTTCATCTATCTCCTCCTCGGCCTGACAACGCTCTTGAGCTGACTTCTTTTTCCTTTCTGAAAGGTTCTTAGGAACAAGAAAACCATCATCAGCTCTAGCTGGTTAACAGAGGATAAAAGGGGATAGTGGTAATGGTGGTGGTGGTCACTGACCGAGCTGGGTCCTTACTCCATTTCTGGAAATGGTTCATTTTCTAGTTTCACTTTTCCTTAAGCAATTAATAGTCTTGGCTACTGGGTAAGGAAAATTATGACAAGGAGAAGAAAAATAAGTAGAGTTTTATCTATCACTCTATTAAGAGCTGGGGAACATCCTAACTTCGATGAGGGTATAAGAAATCAGACACTCTCATACCCCGTTGGGAGGAAAATAAATGGATATTTATTTGGATGGCAATCCTGTGAAAAGCCTTCAAAAATAGGCATATCCAGAAATTCTACAAATTTTAATTTATTTTAAAGAAGCAATAAGTCATGTTCATAAAGATTGTATTACAAGGTTGGTCACTTATAGTAGTATCTATAACAATAAAAAAACTGAAAACAGTGAAGAGATCAGAAGGTATTGATTTTAGAAAAAAAAAACTAAAAATGATATGAAAACCATTGAAAAAACTGTAAACACAGACCTAGATTTACCCTCTAAAAAGGCACTGGGCCCAAACAGCTTTACTAGTGAGTTTTACTGAAGCCTTGGGAGCAGTTTATTCTTTTCATATTTAAACTGTTCCAGAACACAGAAAAAGATTGAAATGTTTCCACTTTGTTCAATGGGGCTAGCATTATCCTGATATTAAAATGTTAACCAACAAAAGATATTAATAAAGGCAAAAGACAGCAAACTAGAAAAATACAACATCTATGACTAACAAAGGATTTATACCCTTAAGAGGGTTTACAAATCAAACTAATATTAATAATAGTAAAAAGGGTAAAAGGCATTAAAAAGAAAATTCACAGAGGAGATACAAATAGGTATTAAATATATGAAAGCTTTCCTATTAATAATAAAACATATTAAAAACAAGATAGAACTATTTTACCTATTAGAATAAAGATCAGAAAAAGTAATATAGGGGAAGAATATGGCAAAATGGGCTCACTCACATAGTCCTAGAAGTGTATCCTCTTTAAGGATAATCTGGCAATATTTATAAAAAATTTGGATGTATAGCATTCCCTTTGATTCCATGATCTAATTCAAGCAATCCATCATATGGGAATACTCAAACAAATCTACAAAAACAGTATATAATATGAGGATGTTCATAGCAGCAATGTTTGAAATAATAAAAAATAGAAACATAAATATCCCATTGGTGAATAATTAAATAAATCATGGTACACCCTCACATTAGACTACTATGCAGTAGTTAAATAAGAGTGAGAAAGATCTCATTAATATGTAATATGATGCCCACAATATTTTTTTAAAAAGCATTGAACTTGATCCTGTTATTGTTAAAAAAAATATTATTGGTATATGTATATGTTTGAGTGTATATGTATATTATATGCATACAGAAAACAATCTGGAATGATCACACATTGTTTATATTTGTCATCTCTAATGGAAGAGATTATAGAGGGGAGAAGGATAAAAGATAAAATTTTTAGTTTTATATTTGTCTTTCTTTGTTTTTGTTACAGAGCACATACTATTGTAATTTTTCAAAGGAAAATTAAAATGTTTATTAAACAGCTAATTCTGGCCACTTGGGTCCAACAGAGAAACTTGGGTTGTAGAATTTACCTTTTCCAGGGATTCTTTCTCAGTTCGAAGGTCAGTCAGTTCCTCCTCCAGGGATGTCACCTTGAGTTCCAGCTGTCTCCGGCTCTGCTTTTCACTTTTGAATTTAGACTGTGCTTGTTCAGAGGTTTCTTCAAGCTCTGGGATATAGGAGCAGAGAGACTTGGCTATAGAACCATAGCTGCAATGGGCTATGTGTTATCTAAGCAGCTTTCAAAGCTGCATGCTTCCATCTCCCAATCCCACCACACAAGCAGCCTTTGCTCACTCTTTCTGCACCACCTCATTGACCAGCAATAAGGTTTATCAAGCCATAAGCTGACTTCCCCACCAACCCATATTTATCCTGTAGAATGTCATCTCTATATCTATGTGTCACCTTCTACACACACAAAACAGAAAAGAAATGTTCCAAGTGGTCAGGACCACCTTCAAAACAGATCCAGGCCCTTTCTCACAGCCTAGGTAAGATAGTCTCAACTTTCGTGGTAGCTAAGACAGGCTACCAAGAGTTTGGTTTCAAAACATCTCTTCTCAAATAAAGCTACTTGGAATTTTTATTTAATTAACCAAATTTATTTGTTTGGAACATTTTTGACTCTTATGGCCCTTGAGGTAATTGCCATGAGGCATCACAAAAGCAGAAATGAGATATCTGTACAACATTTAAATCTAAGATTATCTAACACACATTTGTTTCTTATGGGCCTAAGTCATGCTCTACAAGGTAGCACTCTACCATCTGCAGTTATTGTTTCTGAGCTCTCTAAATTAGGGGAATGAACTTCTGCTTCTGCCCAACTGTTGGGCAGCTACCCACTGCCCAACTACCTGCTGTTGCTTCAGCTACCTGCTACCTACTGGTCCCATCTGTGCCTTCCACATTTGTTTCTATATACCAATGCAGATGAGTAAACCTGCTGCTCTTCACAAATCTTCTATCCAATCGCCATGTCTTAAGCACTACCTTTATGCCAGGCACTGAACTAACACTAATATGGAGGAAAGGACTTCACGGAAATAAGCAAAATACCATCCTTGCCCTCAAAGGTCTTGTATTCTGGAGGGGAAAAGACATATAAATGGTGCTTATCAAAGGCTAACTGTGATAATGGTCACAATGATGTACTAAGAGATAAAGATGTTTAGAAAGAGATCAAATGTTCTAAACAACTGGGAAATCTTCTGAAAGAGGCAGATTTTGGAGAAAACTGAAGGCAAATACTGGTGATGGTGAGCATACCAAGTCCAGAGAATAGCATGAATAAAAAGCAAAACAAGAACTGTAGAACGGGGCCGGGCGCGGTGGCTCACGCCTGTAATCCTAGCTCTCTGGGAGGCCGAGGTGGGCGGATCATTTGAGCTCAGGAGTTCGAGACCAGCCTGAGCAAGAGCGAGACCCCATCTCTACTATAAATAGAAAGAAATTAATTGGCCAACTAATATATATAGAAAAAATTCGCCGGGCATGGTGGCACATGCCTGTAGTCCCAGCTACTTGGGAGGCTGAGGCAGCAGGATTGCTTGAGCCCAGGAGTTTGAGGTTGCTGTGAGCTAGGCTGATGCCACGGCACTCACTCTAGCCTGGGCAATAAAGTGAGACTCTGTCTCAAAAAAAAAAAAAAAAAAAAAAGAACTGTAGAACGTGCTGAAGAGTAGCCAGGAGGTTTGCTGGTATGGCCAGAGCCAGGAGGAATTGGTCAGTATAATGAATGGGAGATAAGCCAAGCTGGAGGGGCCGTGAGTGCCAGGCTGAAGAGTTGCAAACCATCTTCTAGGAAAGAGGAAACCAAGAGAGAAAGCACCTCTTTCTTAAACTTCCATTGAGTCATGAGCCAGAATAACATTCCAGGCATTTGGGGCCAATCATAAGTACCAAAGATATTAAAGGCAACACTTTCCCAAACAAAGGAGAACTGTGGCAACTGATCAATTCCAAATGAATAGTCAGTTCTTTTGTTGTTCTTTGTGTATAACAACCTTGCAGGTTTTATCCTGGTCCACTTTAATTTTTGGCTCAGGTCTTCACAAACTTCATAAGCATTGTGCCAAAAGGATTGAGAGGAAGAAAACAGTTTAGTTTCTTACATTTAAATGGCAAAAATCCCAGCATGCCACACTGAGTACTTACCTGAGAGCTTGGCCTGAAGTTTGGTGAGTTGGCCCCTGAGAAGGTCTGTCTCCTTTAAGCTTTCTGTCAGCTGCATCTGCAGCTCTGTTTCCTTCTTTTGGTGAGCAGTTATTTTCAGTTGCAGATGAGAGACCTGTGCAGTGGCTGCTGCTAACTCCTCTGTCACCTTGGCCTGAAAGACAGACATCACTTTAAACATAGATGTTCTTTGTCTCTATGTGATGACCCAACCTCACATAATTCTATGCTGACTGAACTCCAAGACAGGCAGATAGTTAAGGCTACCTTCAACCTGCATTAAACTAAAATCAAGCCTTAAAATGTACAAAGCCTCTAACTCAAGAATTGCAGAAATTTGTCCTTAGGAAATATTACACAAGATTGTTAATATAAAAAAATTTGCTACAAGGATGTTCAAATGCAGCATTGTTTATAGTTGTAAAAGCATAGAAAACTAAAATAAAATGCTGAAAATGGGCTTGATTAAGCAAATTATTATATAATACATCTATTCTGTATGCAGCTATTAAAAATGCTCTTTAAGAATACTTAGTGCCAGCCGGGCACGGTGGCTCACGCCTGTAATCCTAGCACTCTGGGAGGCCGAGGCGGGTGGATTGCTCGAGTTCAGGAGTTCAAAACCAGCCTGAGCAAGAGCGAGACCCTGTCTCTACTATAAATGGAAAGAAATTAATTGGCCAACTAAAAAAATATACACAAAAAATTAGCCGGGCATGGTGGCGCATGCCTGTAGTCGCAGCTACTCGGGAGGCTAAGGCAGGAGGATGGCTTGAGGCCCAGGAGTTTGAGGTTGCTGTGAGCTAGGCTGCCGCCATGGCACTCACTGTAGCCTGGGCAACAAAGCGAGACTCTGTCTCAAAAAAAAAAAAAAAAAGAATACTTAGTGCCATGGAATATAGTCACAATCTATTGTTAAATGAAGAACACAGGTAAATTATTAAATAATACATTTGATATAATTCCATTTTTATAAAATAGAACATTTATTTGTATGAAAAAGAGAGTTTGGGCCAGGCGTGGCAGCTCACACCTGTAATCCTAGCTCTCTGGGAGGCCGAGGTAGGCAGATCGTTTGAGTTCAGGAGTTCGAAACCAACCTGAGCAAGAGTGAGACCCCGTCTCTACTATAAACAGAAAGAAATTAATTGGCCAACTAATATATATAGAAAAAATTAGCCAGGCATGGTGGCGCATGCCTGTAGTCCCAGCCACTCGGGAGGCTGAGGCAGTAGGATTGTTTGAGCCCAGGAGTTTAAGGTAGCTGTGAGCTAGGCTGACACCACGGCACTCACTCTCTCTAGCCTGGGCAACAAAGCGAGACTCTGTCTCAAAAAAAAAAAAAAAGTAGAAGAAGGAAAAATAGTAAACAGTGCATTTAGTGGGGAGTATCACTTAACGATAATGATGTCACAGGCTGCTGATCTGTTTAGGAGTCAACTACATAAACAAGGATGGTGTAAAGGAGCAGTGGAAATGGAACAGAGTCAGGACTGGACAGGGCTATGCATTGCTTATCTGAGGATAAGGGGTCAAAGCCAGTACTTGTCTAGACACTATGGCTAAGGGAACATAAAGATTAGCATAAGATATTTAATATAAGTAAGAAATCCTCAACATCACCAGAATATAAGACAGTGAGTAAACTACACAAGTTATAAAAGCATTCCATTCAATTTTTCACACTTTTAAGGAAAACACAAATACAAAATACAAACTATTCCTTAAGCCTCTGAGAAAACAGCAGATGAAAGGTTCAAGATTTCCTAGCTTAGGAGTGGCAGCCCAAACAAGAAGGAATCCACTCTGGATAATCAGTGTTACTGGAGCGAGGGTGTGGGCTTCAGAATCAGTAGATCCCAACCCAAGACCCAGTAGAGTCTACCTTACTCTACTGCAGGAATAGGTTGAAATTCCTAATTCCAAAAGGACTGACATCAAACAGTAATACTTTAAAATGCTTTGGTAGACACAGATAAAGGAACAAATTAAACAACCTTAAATTCCATAAAAAATAACCTACATGTTTGTTATCTGGCATTAATAGAAATTTTCTGTTTATTTTGTCAACAGAATAAATTTAATTTTTAATAAGCTGTGTAATTCTTACCCTAATCAAATTACTGAGATCAGTAATTGTTTCCGCGTAAACTTACTGCAAAGCATATTATAAAACAGAAATGTGGATGATAGACATATGAAAAACCTGTTGCGAGATTTCTAGTTCTTTTCCCAATGATGGCAGAAATTCTGCTGGAAAGCCGATTGGTAAGTATGTAGATGGGACCACTCCTTAGTTCCACCCATCCTGACCTGGGCTTTTCTCTCCCCAGTTACTTTACCTTCTCTTGTTCAGCATGCAATACTCTTGCCTGTGTGTTTTCTGTGGCTGTTTGAAGTGAGTTGTTCCTCTTCTCCATCATCAGGTTACTCTGCTCAACATACCTATGAAAGAAAACAGAAAAATATAACATGTACCAAGCACAGAATGTATGCCAGGCACAACCCAATGCCCATTCAGTCCTCAACATTGCTCTATACTTTTATCAAAAGTAATTCTGAAAGCAGTGCTTTCCTTAGAGCTGTAGTAATCCAGTTTGGAGGCAGGAACCTGGGCCAGAAGAGAGGAATTTGAGGGGCGTGTGGTAATGGGGAATGAGGGAGGACAGAGACAGGAGTAAGAAAGCTGCAAGAAGGAGGAGAATACAAGAGAAAGCCACTCCCCCAACCCTGCTATGTGGGAGATGAAACATTGGAGAGAAGAAATATGGGAGAATGATTTTTTAAAGTGAAATGCTGTGTTGTGACAAGTTCCACTGATTCCCCGAATATCTTCAGAAGAATGTACAAAAATTACAAAATACTTGGGTTTTATATGGAAATCAGTGAGGTTTTCGTTAAGTTCTGGTTGATAAAGTAGAGTCAGCCCACACAGAAGAAAGAAGAATTGACACCAGAATTTTCTAAGTGTGAATACCAGTTTTATAGATAAGGAAACTAGGGCCAGAAGGAATAAATAAAATGCTCAAAGCCACACAATGAATAAGGGATAGAGCAGGAGTCAAATGCAGGTCTCCTTTACGCCACAGCCTACTGAGCTCTATCAGAATGCCTCTCGGAAAACAGGCAATAATTCACATGACAGGTAGAAACAGAAATAGCAGGAATGTGTCCTGCCCTAAATAAACATGTGTATTTAACTTGGGCATTTACATATTAAACCCTTTGTCCATCCCCGCCAGGCCCCATACCTGTCATTACCTCTGATTTCTTTCAATTAGTTCGCTAATCTTGTCATTCTGCTCTTCTATGCGGCCGCTCTTTTCAAGGATCTCTTGCTTCAATCTCTCATTTTCCTAAAGTGAAAATATATCATGTACAATTTAAATGTCTTAAGAGAAAAGTACCAGGTAAAAGAGAATAAACTTGAACTGACAGGTAACATTGTTGACTTATTTTGAGACAAGAAACTAGAACTATATGTCCACATAGATAAACTAATTTGTAGCATTTATCACATGCTGTTTCTGGGGTGGAGGCATTAAAGGGTAGCATATCTGGGGAGAGAGCATGGGAAAGACTTGAGGCTCCGTGTTCTGTCCATGATCACCCTCACCTGAATGATTCGCTGGATGTTGCTCATAATCATGCTTGTTTCCATTGTAACTGACACACTAGGAATAAGCATGGAATTACCAGCACTGTGTTTCTGTAACTCTTCAACCTACAAAAAGGATGCCAGAAAGACCTTGTGAGAAAGTTTAAAATGAAGAAATGCAACTTACCCAAGATCTGACCACTTTTTTAAGGTGGTTAATGAGTTTCTGTGATAACCACCAAATGTAAGCTAGAGTTTTCTCCTACTAACTGGATCCCAAAATAATTATAGCTATCCTTCTAGGGAAATCACTACTAACTACTATGAATATAGAAAACCAAAAAAGAATTTACCTATAGCTCTAGCTGCTCCCTATTTTCATATACCCCTACTTTCAACACGGCCCCAACCCTGACTCATATACCCCCACTACCCAACCCTGACTCAGTCACCTTTGTCATGAGATGATCCATTTTATCAGCCACTTTGCTGACTGCCATTCGAATTTCAGTGTTATGTTGCCGGGCTTCAGTCATGAGAAATGAAGCCATGTCACCTGATCCTAAACAAACATAAGCCAAAAAGAAATTTATAAAACTAGAGCAGAGGACACTGTATGAGGAAAAGGCGATAGTTCTTTTAGCAGAGGAAAGAAAGAAATGAACTCTTGCATATACTAGGAAATGCTAGAAGTGATTTCACACCGTCAGGAAGAGATGTAGAGGAGAGGAGATGTAGATGTAGAGGAGATGTAGAGTGAGGGTAAAAGGGCTCCAAAGCGAACAATAACTAAGCTATATTCCTGCAAAATGCATGAGGGACTACAGTCTGGTCCAAGAGCATAAGTATGCCCACTTGGCACTGGCAGCTCATATTGCTTCCCCATTCATCCAACTGCATGCCAGGCATTGTACTAGGTACCAGGGATACACTAATGAATAAAAGAGGGTTCCTGCCCTTGGCGAGCTCTCAGTCTGGTGGGAAGACTGACATGTAAATAAATCATTACAACAGAGTGTTGTAAGTGCAAAAGTGGACAATGTACTAGGTACAAAAGTAGCACAGAGAAAAGCAAGATTAACTCTTTGGCAATACACATACACAGTTGAATCTGTGAGAGAAGAGGATGGAGAGACGGATAACAGGGAAGGCTTCACAGAGAAGATGACAGTTTTGATGGATAAAAAAGTGTTTCACAGATGGAGAAGGGGAGAGCTTCCAGACAAAGGCTGCATCCAGGGACCCCTGACCATTCTAGAACCACAAATTATGTTGTAGGACATACTGGCTTCTTCCTACCACTGTCCTATACCGAAGGTGATCACTAAGCAAAAGACAAACAGCTGAACAAGGCAGGATTCCATCACAGCACCTTACATTTTATTTAGTCACTTTTTTTTTTACATAAGACACTCTTGTACACACATGCACAATATCTGAAATGTTACCCAAGTAACTGTTAACAATGATTTCCCATGGTCAGTGGGGATTAATAATGGGAAGGACAGTAACTTTTCACTTTCTACCCTTTTGTATTGTTTGACATTTTAATAAAAGCATATTATTTTCATAATTTAAATTTTTTTTACTTCAGCATATTATGGGGGTACACATTTTAAGGTTTCAAATAATGCCCTTGCCCCCCGCCCCATAAGTCTGAGCTTCAAGCGTGACCATCTCCCAGACAGTGCACGTCTCACTCAGTATGTATGTATCTACCCACCCCTTGCCCCCTCCCACCCGCCCAATACCCAATTAATGTAGTTCCTATGTGTCCACTTAGGTGTTGCTCAGTTAATACCAGTTTGCTGGTGAGTATATGTGGTGCTTGTTATTCCATTATTGGGATACTTCACTTAGTATAAGAAGTAGCTTTCATTTGAGATATTGAACACCACAGTCTTCATGCTTTTTCTCAATTTCCTCCAATGTTTTGCTCTTTTACTATTTTCTATAAATTCTAGCCATTCTGACAGAGGAATTAAAAGAGCTGGTGGGAGAAAATGCAAGAAAGACAACACAAAAAGTAGGTACAAGGGGACTTTGGAGGATGATGGAAATATTCTAAAATAGGATTGTAGCCATGGATGCACAACTCTGCCAAATTCACCAAAACATCTTTGAATTGCACACTTAAAATGAATGAATTATAGGGAATATCAACAAAGCTGTTAAAAAAAAGAGTCGAAACAACAGGTAGAGAGCTGTTGAAGTAAAAAATGAAAATGAAATGGGAAGGAGAGCACAGCGAGAGTGGAAGATGAGAAACAAAGGGAATCGCTCCCTACCTTGAAAATGGGGAGGCTGGGAGAGTGCTGCGGGGTACAAGGGGCGAACTGGCTGCAGCTGGGAGTTGACAGCTGATGCTTGTGGATAAGCGTAGGCCTGCAGACCTGCATAGGGCTGAGAAAGTGCCAAGTTACCACTTGTTCATAAAATATTCAGTGCTCTCTTTTTTGCTTACAATTTTCTTCAGTGGAATAAAGTGGATAAGCTGGGAGGAGACTCAAACTTATTGAAGCCAGAGATGGATGAGATCAGGGTTTGGCAGTGGGTAAGATCCTCAGCAAGGGAGTTATCTATGTAACCCAGTGGAACTCAGTCACTGAAGTCCTACCCAGAAAATGAGGGAAGGGTATTTTGGGTCACTACCCAGTCCTCTAGAGATATGATTTAATTAAGCAGGGAGTCATTTCGCACTCTCAGGCCTATTGTCTAAGAAATTTTAAAACTAATTAAACTCTGTTAGGTTTCCATTGAGTTAAAAGACAAAGCATTCACTGAGATTCTAAACCAAATCTGCCGGTTTGCAAAGAATGCCTCTTCCGAGCTAGAGTCTGATGCTTATTTGTGTAACCAAGGGCTCTCATTTTCCTCCGAGCCTCAGTCACCTGAACTGTAAAATGAAGATATAATAATATCACTTCACAGGCCTGCTATGTGGACTAAATGAGACATAGGTAAAGTTCCTAACAGCTGGTAAGTTATGTGCCTGGCAGATAAAAGGATAGTTATTCTTCCTTGAAATAAGGAAATCTAGCTCATTTTCAGGGACAAATATAACTATCCATCCATTAAAAAAAAAGTCTTAGTGTATAGGATAGTAATTCTCCATGGAGGGGTGGAGGGGTGAGTAGAAAGAGGGCAATAGTAGGACTTGTGTCAGTTTTGATCCTCCCCATCCTAATGGGGCACAGCCTGCCCACCATCACTCCCACCTCTCCCTTAAGAATCACCAAGGGACTGGGTGTGGTGACTCACACCTATGATCCCAGCACTTTGGGAGGCCAACATGGGAAGGTCACTTGAGCCCAGGAAATTGAGACCAGCCTGAGCAACATAGTGAGACCTCATCTCTACAAAAAAATGTTTAAATATCCAGGTGTAGTAGGTGTGCCTGTAGTCCCAGTCTCAGGAGGCTAAGGCAGAAGAATCACTTGAGCCCAGGAATTCAAGGCTGCAGTAGCTATGATCACACCACTGTACTCTAGCCTGGGTGACAGAGCAAGACCCTGCCTCTCAAAAAAAAAAAAAAAAAAAAATCACCAAGGAAGTGAATCCCTTTTATCATTGAGAGTGTGTTAAAACAGAAGAAAGAGTTTACTACCCTGGCAAACAGTCAGCAGAGGCAGATAGGCTACTACCATTGCTTCTGTGATAACAGGTAGAAAACCTTCTTTAAAACACTTTTTGGAGGATAACTAGACAACAGAGTCCAGCTTTATTTCCCATACAGTTCCATCCTCAACCCATAATCTGTCTGCTGAGTATAGTGCAGAATGTTAGCCTATCAACTTTTGATAGAAAAGAACACAGAAGACATAAACAGATACCTCTCAACTAGATATGTACGAAAAGAAAAGGAAACAAACATTGATTGGACCTTTACTATGTGCCAGGCCCAGGCCTTGTACCAGGTGCTTTGCTTGTTCTTGCCTTTAATCTCTACAACAACAATCTGTAAGGTAAGTAAGTAATCCTTTGCCTGGTTTAGAGATGAAAAAGTGGTGATTCAGGAAGGGAAAAAATTACAAAACTCTGACTTTAGGGAACTGCTACTGTATGAAATTGTGCAAGAAGAAGAAAAGCAACTGACTGGAACCATAATAAATTATAGCATATAATTGATATGGTTTTTAAATGTTACCTGAAAGGACTGGGCATTTCCAGATACAGCTGAGTGGGAATCAAGAGATGCAACTTGCATTAAGGCAGCAGGTGTTTGGAGCCCAGAAACAGGTGGCTGAGGTGCTAAGATAAAGCAAGATGTTTTGACTGTTACCCATCCCTGCTTCTTGGTATGAATGTGGGCCAGCACCTACATATCATCATGCTTCAGACTCTACCACTTTCCTCACCTAGTCTCCTTAAACCAGCTCTACTGGCATCTCAGCAATGGGCCACTGCACAGGAACTGTGTGTTCTCATGTGCTTCTGACTCAGCCAGCCCTATGATCCCATCAACTGACAAGAAGCTCAGAATAACACATAGTGAGATTTCTCAATAGCTGAGTGCAGACTTCCAAAACTGACAATGCAACACAGCAGAAGTCACAATAAGCAGGCCAAATACATCTCCAGGTCTGAAAATGTCCTCCCCGGGGACAAACTGACAAGTTTTTTACATTCTAGTCCAGTCTTCAGTACTAAAACAATATAGCCTGACAATTTAAGGAACAGTGATAATTTTGGTGCTGACCCAGTTCAAGGCACAGAGCCTCAGAGAGGTTTCTTACCCTGAGAGGTCATCTGTGGTAACACTGGATGGACTGGCTGAAGAGAGGGCTGAACGGCCGGAGTCACCATGGGCTGCCCAACTCCTCGCAGAGCATTCACATCCTGAAACAGGCAGGAAGGTTTGGGTTACTACGTATGAGTCCTTCATTGAAGACTGAGGCCGACTGTCTGCCCCAAACCTGCTTCCAAAACAGGGTTTCTAGGCAACGAAGAGGAAGAAAAGGCAAGAAACAAAACCCAAGAGTTTAGAGTGTGGGTTGTGGGGAGAAAGCATTCTACCGTTACTATGCCCTTCTCCCTGTAAATCATATCAAATAATTAAACATAGTTAATTTGTACAAATATTCTAAATTGTTGATGTTTTATTTTCTGAAGCAGCTAAACTAACTGCTTTCTAAAATATATCATTTTCCAAACCAGCAGCTATCTTGAGCCTGATCTAATCTGTTCCCACAAAAGAAGGATCTCTTCCAAGGAATAATCCAGCCTCTTCACTTCTGCCAAATAATCACCATAGGTCTCAAGGTACTCAAAGAAAGACAGATGGGATTCATTGCACCTCATAACATGCTATATAATTTTAGACTGTTTTTCCCCATTCTTTCTTTTCATAAAATCAAAGCTATAACTCTAAACAAAGTTATTTTAAATCTTCCAGCTTCATACAGAAACAGAAACTCTTGAGACACTATATATAGTGACTGTAATCTGCTATATTATAGTTCAAGGGCTGAAGTATCTTTGACACTCTTTTACTAATTTAGAACTTCCCCTTGTCCCATGATATTCTCTTCTGGAAAAGCATCTAAGTTTTAGATTACAGCTCTAAACCAACCTAAATGTCTAACAATAGAGTGAAAGGAATTATGATAAACTGATATAATAGAAAACTGGGCTATCTTTAAATTAATAATGCTTCGCTTTATTTACTTATTTATGTTAACTAAATGTTTATGATATAAATTTAAGTTAAAAAATCAGGTTACAAGGCTGGGCACAGTGGCTCATGCCTATAATCCTAGCAGTCTGGGAGGCTAAAGTGGGAGGATTGCTTGAGCTCAGGAGTTCGAGACCAGCCTGACCAAGAGCAAGACCCCATCTCTACTAAAAAAAGAAAAAATTAGCCAGGCGTGGGTGGCAAGTGCCTATAATTCCAGCTACTCGAGAGGATGAGATAGGAGGATTGCTTGAGTCCAAGAGTTTGAGGTTGCTGTGAACTAGGCTGATGCCATGGCACTCTAGCTTGGGTGACAGAGTGAGACTCTGTCTCAAAACAACAACAAAAAAATCAAGTTACAAAGCAATATATAAAGGATGCTCTTTTTGTGAAGTATATTTCTTCTGTATCTATAATTTTAAATTATTCTATAATTAATAAATAGCACATAAAGTTTTTAATAAGCATATTATTATATTCAAATTTCATTTCCAGACCAGATACAAATTAATCCTATAACAATAAGCTCAGAAATCCTATCTTTCTTTAAAATGTTAAATCTACTATACTTAGAGCTTTTCCATGAAGAAATAAACCAAAATTGTAAAATATATAAAGCCTATTTCAGAAAATTTTTCTCAAGAGCATCATCTTTTCCTTATTTTACATCGAAGTGGAAGAATATTAACAATCGATCTTGGTTATATATATCAATCCTATGAGAAGGGATGGTTTTATTCAATAAGGAGGTAACCATTGGAAAAAGAATTAAGTTAAAATTAAGTTACTTTTTGGCCAGGTGCGGTGGCTCACGCCTGTAATCCTACTACTCTGAGAGGCTGAGGTGGGTGGATTGCTCGAGGTCAAGAGTTCGAAACCAGCCTGAGCAAGAGTGAGACCCCGTCTCTACTATAAATAGAAAGAAATTAATTGGCCAACTTATATAGAAAAAATGAGCCGGGCATGGTGGCACATGCCTGTAGTCCCAAATACTCGGGAGGCTGAGGCAGCAGGATTGCTTAAGCCCAGGAGTTTGAGGTTGCTGTGAGCTAGGCTGATGCCATGGCACTCACTCTAGCCTGGGCAATAAAGTGAGACCCTGTCTCAAAAAAAAGAAAAGAAAGAAAAGAAAAATTAAGTTAGTTTATAGCACACACCAAATTCAAAATGAATTAAAAATTTAGATCTAAACATGAAATAATATTTTAAAAAATATATGTGATATTTGTAATATCTGAAAGTGGGAAGGCTTTCTAAGGAAAATGTCAAAAGCAAGAAACAAGGAGACAAAATTGATACATTTGATTTCAATTCAGTTCTTCAACTAAATAAAACAAACGAAACCACCACATACAAAATCAAAAGACATAGCAGTTTGATCTTTAGTAATAGGCAACATCAGTGGGAAGATTAGCATTTCCCAAAAGGATCTTAACATTCAATCAACTAATATAAATTGAGCACCTGCTATGAATTGGGCATCATTCTGTCTAATGAATCATCATTAGGACAATAGAGAGTCTAGTAAATGTATGGAACTGCTTTCATCTCTCAGGGGAAGTGCCAGTCTCAGTAGAAACACATGTACCATCAGCAATCTGTATCATTTTGTCAATAAGCCCTTTAAATGATTCTGGGCTAGCAGCAGAAAAAGTAATCATTCCAACCAAAGGAACAGAAAATGGCACCATCTGTACTATTCATTCTAATTCAGCCAGGGGGACATACTTCAATTTCTGAGTCATTGGAATCGAGCTGTGGTGGAAGGATGGGCAGCATGGGCTGGCCCATTTTAGCCATCCGAGAGATCAACTTGGCCTTGACTGTATCAGGACTCTACAAAGAGAGGAAAGTCAAAAAAATCACTGTGAGCAAGGTTCAATACCTTCAGGCAGCTCTATCCTTTTGGTTCTTACATCAAATCCTTCAACAAATCCCCATACCATATCTATTTGAAACTATTTCCTCTAGAAAATAGGAATTAAAGATTTCTTACATAGAAGTATACATGGATCACAATTAATAATAGCAGTAAAAATAATTCCCTACATGTTTGGAATTGATAAAGTGGTTTCATATGTATTACCTCATTTCAATCAAGTCTCCAACCATGCATAATCATTCTCATTTTACAGATAAAAAACAATGGTGGAGAGATTAAGGTGGAAGGCATTTTAGATGATAGTACCTTCTCAAAAGTCTGAAGCAATTCAGTAGACAGATATTCAGAAGACAGTTGTGGGAAGAAGGAAACAGAGGCTCTTTGTTGAGGTTCATTTAATTCTAACTTGCCATTGACTACACACTAGACCTTGTGCTAGAAGCTTCTGTATCCATTAACTAGTCCAAAGTGTAGTTTCAGAATGGAGAGTACATACACCTGAAGATGCAGAAATGATCTATTCAGTGTAGAAAGAAATGACCATACCCTCCACTTGAATTTTTTTTAAGCTACAAACGTAAGACATTAAGTTTGTTAACAGGGATTGATAGTGCTTTGTGTATATAATTTATCAATAGACATATATTGGGAGTGCATGCTCATTTTTTCTTAACTAATGGAGGTATATAATAAAAAAAAGTTGGATACATTAAGAAAGGTCTTGTTATATAAATGATAAACACAATGGAATATCTTGATCTACAAATTAAAACAAGAATGAGGAAGCTCTCTATATACTAACATGAAAGACATTGTGTTTTATATGTATTATATGGAAAAAGTAAGGTGCATAATATACATATAACATGCTATTTTTTGTGTGTGAAAAGAGGGAGGAATAAAATATACATTCTTATTTGCGTGCAACTGCATAAAGAAACACTGAAAGAATCTGAAAGAATCATAAGAAACTAATAAAAGCAGTTACCTAAGGGGTGTGAGATGGAATAGGTAAGATGGGGACAGGAATAGGAGTGAGTCCTCACAATGTAGATCTTGTTATATTGTTTTGACAATTGTGCCATATGAATGTAATTACCTATTCAAAACAGAAAATAAAAACTTAAATAGAAAAAGAAAAAGAAAGATGGTTAATTTTATGTTATGTGGATTTTGCCTCAATTTAAAAGCCTAAAATTGTATTTAAAAAAAAGAGACAGAGGAAAGAAAAAGAAAAAAGTTGGAGATCATTAGTCTACCAGAAGTTACTGAGACTTAGAAATAGGTGACAAGAATAGTTATGACTAGAGAATACAATGGAACCAATACTGTACAATTTTTGTGGCTGCTCAAAGATCCAAGATTATAATTATTTTTTCAATTTTCTTCTGATTCTTTGGTTTAATCTCCTGGGCTTAAACCCAGGAGAGATTACTTTTTACACATATCAGATGAATTATATGCTTACTAATTCCTGCCTTGGGCTGAATATAAACAAGTAAACTAGAGTTGGAGAAATATTAAGCATCAATTTCATTCCATGCACCTGTTCTGTTTCCAAGTGTGGTAGGTGAAGACCACAGGGCATATGCTACAAACTCAGAAGCCTTTATTGATCAGGCAGAGCAGCAGCAAACTACCACATCTGTCAGTTCTTGAGGCATTCAAATTCAAATTTTACTAAAGGAGGTATGCTGGCGCTCTCATTTTAGAGATGGGAAACACAGAGGCCCAGTGACCTGCTCAAAGTCAATTAGTTAGTAAGTTAGCACCAAATTCCTGAGAGAATGAAAGTGTAAAGATATGTAGTATTAGCAGTAATTATGATAATAACAAGAGCTAATGTTTATTGAGCTCTTACAATATGCCAGACACTATACTAAAAACTCCATGGGCATCATTTTATTTAAAAGTCATGGCCTGAGCCAGGCAAGGTGGCTCACACCTATAATCCTACCACTCTGGGAGGCCGAGGTGGGAGGATCGCTTGAGGTCAAGAGTATGAGACCAGTCTGAGCAAGACCAAGACCACATCTCTACTAAAAAAAAAAAAAAATAGAAAAAATTAACCAGGCTTGGTGGCACATGCCTGTAGTCCCAGCTACTCGGGAGACTGAGGCAGAAGGATCACTTGAGCCTGGGAGTTTGAAGTTGCTGTGAGCCAGGCTGACGCCATGGCACTGTAGCCTGGGCAACAGAGTGAGACTCTGTCTCAAAAAAAAAAAAAAAAAAAAAAGGTCATAAAATCTCTTAGAGATAGGCAATGTCTCCATTTTATAGAAGAGGAAATAAAACTGAGGTTTAGGGAAGTTACTCAAGATTATAGAAAATAAGTACTAGAGAGAGCCTAGAATTAAGTACTAACATATTCCTCTTGGAATAAATAATATTTCTACAATTGAAATGCACTTTAACTGAGAGGTTCCTCCCCCAGTCTAACACTATTCTAATAATAAAGTTAGCTACCACTTATTAAAGATACATGCATAGCTCTGAACTCAGAGCTTTACAAATATTTCTACTCTTCACAAGAAGATGTATAAGGGGGCTATGAGAATTATTTCCATTTTAATAATGAAGAAGCTAAGGATCAGAGAAGTTAGATAATTTCTTCAAAGCCACATGTTTATTAAGAATCAAGATTTGAACCCAAGTCTGTCTATGAAGAAGCTAGGCTAACTTACACTGACTCCCAAGTAAGAGAAAATGAATAAAGTACTCAATATATATATATATATTTTTGTCTAACCTACTATATGCTAGGTACTTGAAACATCAGCACACTGGTGGAGAGGGAGATAGACTCTTATACTTACTGTATTCATCATAAGCTGTTCACTGAGAGAGTTAGATTTGGTACGAAGAGGCGGTTCCCTGAAAGCAAATAAGATATACACTGAGATAAAAACAAAATGCATAATCACAAGTCCAGGTTTTACTAGATAAACAAATTGTTTTTTAAAATGTTCGCAAATTTAATGGCTGTAAAACAGAATTTCCACTTTTCTTTAGTTTGCATAATCTTTGAATGCTAGTGAAAATGAACAACTTCCCATCCAAATGCTTATTATTTATTATACATTTTACATGGGTATATATTTTGTATTTATGCCATTTGCTCAATTTCCTTCTAGAGTTTTGGAGATATTCTTATCTGAGTTAGTGCTTTTATAGACCATGAATATTAATCCTTTGTCAGAAAAATCTGATGCAAATATTTTCCCAATCTCCCTGATTCCATTTTTCCAGTTATTTAAAATTATTTTTATTTTTAATGGTATCCTTATTTCTGAACCCCTTCCAGAATCATTTTTATGAAAAATAGAAGTACTTGAGGCTGGGCGAGGTGGCTTATGCCTGTAATCCTAGCACTCTGAGAGGCCGAGGCGGGCAGATTATTTGAGCTCAGGAGTTCGAGACCAGCCTGAGCAAGAGCGAGATCACGTCTCCACTAAAAAATAGAAAGAAACAAGCTGGACAACTAAAAATATATATATAAAAAATTAGCCGAGCATGGTGGCACATGCCTGTAGTCCCAGCTATTCGGGAGGCTGAGGCAGGAGGATTGCTTGAGCCCAGGAGTTAGGGGTTGCTGTGAGCTAGGCTGATGCCACGGCACTCTAGCCCCCGCAACAGAGTGAGACTCTGTCTCAAAAAAAAGTACTTAATACAATGCCAGTACCTTACCCTGATTTGAAAGGCACCGATGTGGGTGGTGACACAACAGAATCAGCAGAGATGTTGTCAGCACCAGGTATGGGAGAAGGAGCTGCAGAATCTCGAGAACTAACACTGTGCCCATCAGAGCCAGAATCTCTGGCAAACTTCACCTAGGGAAAGAGCCACCACAGGTAGAATAGGCTACAAATATCCTTCCTCCTCCTTTCATTTCACTTATTCTCTATTACACAAGCCATTATCAGTTCATTGTAGACAAATCAGAAAATGTAGCTAAGCAAAAAGATAAAGGTAATAATCATCTATAACTCAACTACCATTATTATTATCTGTGTGTATGTATACATATTTTTTCCAAACTGGGCCATACTGTTTTGTAATCTGTTTTCCTCACTCACTGACACATTAATATATTTCCAAGTCACTAGATATTAATTCACAACATTTTTTTTTTTTGAGACAGAGTCTCACTTTGTTGCTCAGGCTAGAGTGAGTGCCTTGGCATCAGCCTAGCTCACAGCAACCTCAATCTCCTGGACTCAGCAATCCTCCTGCCTCAGCCTCCCAAGTAGCTGGGCCTACAGGCATGTGCCACCATGCCTGGCTAATTTTTTTTTCTATATATATTAGTTGGTCAACTAATTTCTTTCTATTTATAGTAGAGACGGGGTCTCACTCTTGCTCAGGCTGGTTTCAAACTCCTGACCTCAAGTAATCCGCCCGCCTCAGCCTCCCAGAGTGCTAGGATTACAGGCGTGAGCCACCGTGCCCGGCCTACAACATTATTTTTAACTACTGAAGAGTATGTCTAGCTGCAAGGGTCAGCCTTTTAATGCTATGATCTATAGGAAAAAGTCTCCAAAGGATTTTAGGAACCAAAGTCATAAATATGTACGCTATTACAAAATATATTAATATTTCACCAATTTCATACTGTTGGACATTTAGCTTATTTTATCATAAACAATACTTGTATACATAGCTTTATATCTGTATCTTTGCATATAATCTTAAATATTTCCAAAGTATAAATTCCCAGAAGTTCAATTGTTGGATAAATTTTGAAGGCCAAGGCTGAGGCAGGAGGATTGCTTGACATCAGGAGTTTGAGAACAGCCTGTCCAAGAGCGAGACCTAGTGTCTACTAAAAATAGAAAAATTAGCTAGGTGTGGTGTCATGCACCTGTAATCCTAGTTACTCAGGAGGCTGAGGCAGGAGAATCGCTTAAGCCCAGGAGTTCGAGGTTGCTGTGAGCTAGGCTGACACCATGTCACTCTAGCCCAGGTGACAGAACCAGACTGCCTCAAAAAAAAAAAAGCTTGTTTTATGTTTACAAAATACCAGTCTTGGTAGATTCAAATTGTTTTGTTTTGTTATCTATCAACAGCCATAATTTCTTCCAACTCAAAGGAAAACTGAGACAGAATATAAAAGCTGTGGGAATGAAAAAAAGAAAAAAGGCAGTTGAGATCATGCCATGGAAAAAGGGCTAGAGTGGCCCAGCAGATAAGGGTGTCCAATTAGGAAAGTGTCATTGAGAAGGAAGGCATAGCCATGCTCTGTGGCAGGAATAAGCCACAATGAAAATGATCATAATATTCTTTATTTGTATGGTATTTTATAGTTTATAGACACAAACACTATCACATTTGAACTTAATAATCACAGTATAAAGCAAATAGGGTCATTTGGGGGATAGGAAGTAAGTATTAAGTTAATTGGCTACAACTTGTTGCAGTTTTATTATAGAAATTATATATATTTATGATAATATTTTTAGATGGTACAAAAGATACAATACTAAAAGGTAAAAGTTTCTGAATTCCATTTCTATTCTTCAGAAAAACAAAACAAAACACCTTTAATCATTTATTTTAAAGCTTCCAGAAATTTTCTATGAATATATGGGCATATACGTGTCTATTACGTGAGTGTATATGTTTATACACACATATGTACATATGACTGTATATATAGACATACACACACGAGACCATACTATCCTGTTCTACAACTTGTTTCCTTCATTTAACATGGCACAGGGAGGAAAATACATAGATATATATTTTTGTATGCTTATATAAATATATCAATAGAATAAATTTGTAGCCATAAAATCACTAAGTAAAAAGATATATACATTGGACAGAAGTCACTATTTTACAGACAAAATAAAAAGAAGCTTAGTGTGCAAAAGTGATTTACTCAATGTCATAACCTATTCTAAACTCTGAATAGAGAGCCAGGAAGGACATAAAACTTGTTCCTTTTTTTAAATTAACTTATTTTTTTATTGAGGTAAAATATACATATGTAATTTATATCTTTACCATTTTTAAGTGTACAGTTCATTGGCAATATATACATTTTTTCCCCTTTCTTGGTCTTTAGGTTCCAGGGCTGTTGCTCTTTCCAACTATTCTGTTTCTACTTTTAAAATGAAATCTATGTCTTCAGAACCTGGTTTTCAAACTTACGCATTTATTCATTCACTTAACTAGCAAAGAGAGAGAGGATTCATCAAACACAACACGGCATAGTTTCACTCACCCTCCTGACCTCCACCTCAAAGACCAGGATGGAGTCCGCTGCTTGAGTCCAGCCTATTACCCCCTCTGAGCCAGCAGCACAGGCTGGGGGGATGACAAGCAATCGCTTCCCTCCTTTTCTCATGCCCAGCATTCCATCCTCCCAGCTCTTTAGGAATCAGAGATGGGAAACAGCTCATCAGACATGAAGCTACTCATAAGACAAGTACAGGAGCATCAAGTTTCACTTATCCACACCTTCAGGTTTAGTCAGTGCCTCCAGAGGTCAAGTTCAACTATCACCCCATGTATATAAGAATATCTAGAATACAGCATCTAAGCCATGTAAAAGCTGGCATATGAAATATACTCTTCTTAGAAGATGAGAGAAAATGGAATAAAAGAATGGCAATAAGAAAGAAAGGCTATCATTTATTAAGCACATTATTCTAGGTACTGTGCTATATATGCTTTATATGGGTTATCTAGTTTAGTTCTCAAACTCACAAGGTTGACAGCCTTATCCTCATTTTACAGATGAGAAAACTGAGGCTTGTGGAGCTTAAGTAACTAGCCCAAGATCATACAGTTAGTAAGTTGTTGTTAAGCTAAGGTTCAACATCAGATCTGTCTAGCTTCAAAGATCATGCCGTAACTGCTATGATCTACAGGACAAAGTCTCCAAAGGATTCTGGGAAAAGCAGTCATAACCAAAGCAATGGTGAAAATCTTTTTTTTCCACACAGATGAATGAGTATAACACAATGCAGCAATATGTGATACCCACATGTGTAAAATACTATTTTATAAAGACACCTGTGCAGTTGATAAAGAAAAACTTCTCAATGTGAACCCAGGTCCTTAGATTCCAATCCCAGTGCTCCTCCTGCTATGTCCTTGTAGTTGCCTCCCATGAGGACGAGGATGTGACTCAAAGCAACTCAGACCATTAAGAATCAACCCATCATGACACACTTCTAAAAGAACAAGTTTCATCTTTTTCTTTATTAGTGTACAGGGTGTAATAATTCTCTCAGAGTCACAGGATGAAAAGAAAGGGTAGGGAATAGAGGGAACATATGTACCCATCTTCATAATGTCTCATGGATAAAAATCTCAAACACAGATAATGTAACACACTTTTCCCCTCCTATTTTTCAACCACGTATTTCCAGACTCTCAGAAAATATACTCGGGTTAGAAAAATTCCACAAAATTAAATCTAAAGCCCACTGAAACTGATAAAACCACACAAAAACACAGTTAAGCCTTTACCTTGATGACTTTTCCTGATCCTAATTTTAGGCGAATCAGTTTATCTTTGATAGCAGTAGAGTCAAAAACCTGCATTTTGATAAAAAGTAAATGAGGTCAGCCAATTTCAAAAATAATAAGAATCATTATGATATTCAACTAATTACATACAAGCACAGTGCTTCTGGAATAGGAAATACCAAACGGTTTTTGAAAAATACATTTCTACCAACCACCATGTATTTAAGCACTTTTCATCTATAAAGCATTTTCAAATAAATTATTTCATTTGATGCTGACACCAATCCTGCCAAGTAAGCAGAGTAAGGATCATTAACCACCATTCACAAATAGAAAAAAATAAAGAGCTTAACTGACTTCATCAAGGTCAAATTAGGATATAATTGAGATTTAAATTCACGTTTTTTAAAAACTCATAGTCTAAAGATCTTTCTCTTATATTATATTGCTGTTGAGGGCTTAATAATCGTAAAACACACAAAAAAAAACCAACATATTTATAGTATCTACCATAAGAAAAACTGTGAGAAGGGTCTAAAAATAAGTTTTTAGGCGTAATCCCATAAGAATATATTGAAGTTTAAAACTGGTATAAGAGGATAAGACATACACATGACCAATTAGCAAAAATAATAGTACTTGGGAAATTGATTTCCAATTTCCCTAAGTAGGAAAGAGTCACATTGAGCAGATTTTACACATTAACATTTTATAATATGCCCTAAAAACAGTTGTAGGGACTAAAGCAGAGGTCTTAAAAAATTTCTAAAATAGCAGCAATTCACAGTAATAATACCTTCACTGTGAATAGCCCTCATGCTATTTAAATTATAAAAGAACTAGCAGGGTACATTTTCTTACCTGGCCCAGCACATGATTCTGAAAGAGCCAGCCAGTATAGGCCACTTCCAAAGAATCTCCAACTTCTACAGCAGGGCCCTCTGCCACAATGAGGTCCTGGGAGAGCACTGCATCCAGGGAAGAGGTGCTGTTGCACTTGGCAATACACACCTACAAGACAAAATCCAGGCAGCATTAATTTTAGCCCAATAAGTACTCATTCCATTATTGCTACTGCTCTTTCCCAAACAGCTACATCCACTAAAAAAACAAAACAAAAAAACCCAGATCACATGTATAGAAGTAAACTGTCCCAAAGTCAGTAATCTTGCTAGGAATCAATGTGCCTAAGAGTATTGTTCTGGAGTCAGAAGGTCTGGGTACAGATCCAGGCACTGCCACATATTAACTTTGTGAACTGGGCCAAATAACTGAATCTCAAATGTCCTCATTTGTAAAATGGAGATAAAAGCTTCACATTTCTCATAGGGTGGTTACGAAAATCAAGTAAGCTAATACGAGTAGAGTACTTGGCAATATACCTGGCAAATAATAGTAAGCACTCAATAACCATTAGCTATGATTATTATACTGATTTACTATTTTAGTGTTTGGGAACCAATGGAAGAAAGGGGAACTTCTAAAAAATTTCAAAAGCTACCTCTAAAGAAAATACACTAGAGAAAGAAGGCCCTTTAAAAAATCATGTCATATTCCCAGAATTCACATCACTACCACCTACGGATTTGGATATATTATCTTAGTACAAATCTTAAACAAAGGAGTCAGACATATCTTTGTGAAAAATTATTCTATAGTCAATATTTTAATATAGTAAACATTAGAAATTTGCTACTCATTTTTTTTAAAGTTTCATTATTATAATCAAATAAATGCTAACTAAAATAATGAGATGTAATTTTTTACCAAGTGAATAAGACTAAAAGAAATAAGGATCATTCTAAATGCTGGCAAACGTATAATGAGAAAATTGACATGAATGTGAAATAGCACCATCTTTCTGAAAAGCAGCATGCCAAAATGTATTCAGAACCTAAAAATATCTGGACTCTGACCCAATCATTCCCTTATATAGAAATAAAGCCTAAGGAAATATGTAGAGGGAAAAAGGATACAGACTTATATTTTTAAAAAATGCTCACTACAGTATCATTTATTGCAGAGACAGAAAATCTAAATGCTTAAAAGTAGGGAATGATTATATCTGGAACATCTGTTATAGACTGAATGTGCCTCTCCAAAATTCTTATGTTGAAATCCTAACTCCCAGTGTGATAGGGTGAGGGGACTTTTGGGGAGTAAGGAGTGAGGGTGGAATCCTCATGAATGGGATTAGAGCTCTTATAAAAGAAAACTCAGAGAGCTCTTTTGCCCTCTTTCTGCTATGTGAGGATATAAGAAGACAACAGCAGTCTGCAACCTAGAAGAAGACCTCACCAGAACCCAACTATACTAGCACCTGATCCTGGACTTTCAGCCTCCACAGCTATGAGAAATAAATTTCTGTTGTTTATAATCAATCCATCTAGTCTATGGTTCTTTGCTACAGCAGCTTGAACTAAGACAACATCTATATTATGAAGTATTCAAAAAATATTTCCAAATAATTTTTCAGGAGGTGGAAAAAATGCATTGTACATTTTTAAATAAAATAAACAAGATACAGAACTGTTGAATATATTATGCATAAGAAAAAAGGAAATATAACATGTTAATAATGGTTACTTTGGCTAGTAAGATTACAAGTGATTTTTTTTTAAAAAATGCTTTTCTAAATTTCTATGAGTATGTGGCAACTTTAAAAGTTCTTTGAAAACACTATTTTTAAAGATGGTTTTAATTTAACTACCACAGTGACAAATAGAAAAAATTTTAAAAAGACAGTTTTATTTATTTCTCAAAATAATTTATATAGTAGAAAAATGTTTTCATTAAATTTACATTTAGCCTTTTTTTCTTGTAAAACGTCTCACTGTCAAGCAATTTCAATCAGCATTCCTATTATTTTCTTAAAATCATACAATAGCTCAAGTGACAAATTTTGTAGGTGTTTTTGTTTGTTTGTTTTTGAGACAGGGTCTCACTCTGTTGCCCAGGGTGGAGTGCAATGGCCTGATCATGGATCACTGCAGCCTCAAACTCCTGGGCTCAAGCAATCCTCCTGCCTCAGACTCCCGAGTAGCTGGGACGACAGCTCTGTGCCATGCCCAGCTAATTTTTCTACGTTTTTGTAGAGATGAGGTCTTGCTATATTGCCCAGGCTAGTCACAAACTCCTGGCCTCAAGCAATCCTTCCACCTTGGCATCTCAAGTAGCTAGGACTATAGGTGCACGCCATCATGTCTGACCGTCAGCAGGTTTTCTATGCTTGTTGCTAACAAAATATAGCAGATTATGGGTTTTCTACATGTTTTCCTAAAGTTAAGGGAAATCCACACACATATGCTGGTTTTTCATAGGAAGAGTAAGATGGTATCACCTGTTTATTGAACTCCACTGCAGCCTTTTCTGACTCAAACATGATGGACCAGTTTTGTCTCTGGTCATCATAAAAGGTACTGTAGTTATTGGGCCGAACCTAGGGAAAAGAGAAATGTTAAGATAACTCATCCATAAGCAGCATACCAGGTAAATCTGACTGCCTAAACCTGACTCAGTGGACCCAAAGAGAGGTATCAGGGACCTTTCTTTTTTCCTCCCACCTTCCACCAACCACCCCTTAGTTCACACTCCCAGAAGAAGCCAATAGACCTTTCTGAGAGGCTCTGTTAGATTCCCACAATGACGCCCAGGGCTGAAGCACTGGCTCTAATTTCTACTATGCACATTCAGAATAATCCTTCCTGCAAACCTATCCCAAAGAAGCTAATGATTTCAATATGAGGAAGTCTTACCATTAGCTCAAAGTTCAGATGAATCCTAGCAACAGTGACTGGCTGTTGCTGACTGATATAAAGAAGAATCCTATACTGTACTCCAGCAAAGACAGGCAAGATAAAAAAGAGAACAGAAGTTAAAAGGAATACAGATGTCAGGGGTTGTGCTTTCTATAGCTATAAAATTTAAAATCTGTTCACCCCATAAAGCTTAGATTTTAAATGATATCTTTTCACTATCCATTTTAATCTCTTCTTGTTTTGGCCTTACTCCTTAACTGTAATTGGCAATGTCTTTATTTTGTTGTTTTCATTTATATGAGGGGTCATTTAGAGATGGTAACTGGTTGCTTAAAATGCGTTTCTTTTTAAATTGAGGAAAAACATATAGGATAGTCAGAAATCTTAAATGTACAACTCAATTTTCATACATATTAATATATTACACATATATACATCCATGTGACCATCAACCAAATTAAAAAACCCAGAGCATTTCCAATACTTCAGAAAGCTCCCTTATGCCCCTTCCTAGTCAATAATCCCCACCCTGAGGTAACTATTATTCTATCACTAATTAACTTTGCAATTCTTACATTTATATAAATGGGATTATACAGTGTACACTCTTTTGTCTTGCTACTTTCACTCACCACATCTGTAGGATTAAGCCTTGTTACTTCTGTAGTAGTACTTTTTTCTCTTTTATTGTCATGCAGTATTCAGTTATGAGCATATACCATAATCTATTTATCCATTCTCCTGCTTGTGGACTTTGATCTGTTTCAAGTTAGAGGCTATTATGAATAATACTTCTATGAATATTCTCCATGTCTTTTGGAGGACATAGACAATTTTCCCACTTCTTTACATGTCAAGTAATTTTTGATTAAAGGCCCAATTTGTATATAAAACAATATGGGACATAAAATCATAAAACTCTCAGTAGAAAACATTGGGGTAAATTTTCAAAACCTTGGTTTTGGCAATGGATTCTTAGACATAAAACCAAAAACACCATGACGAAAGAAAAAGCAGACACAATGGACTTCATCAAAATTAAAAACTTTTTTCTTGTTTTTTCTTGTTTTTTTCTCTTGTGAAAAATGGCCTAACAAAATTAAAAATTTTTGTGCATCAAAGAACATTATTGGCCGGGCGTGGTGGCTCAAGCCTGTAATCCTAGCTCTCTGGGAGGCCGAGGTGGGCAGATTGCTTGAGCTCAGGAGTTCGAGACCAGCCTGAGCAAGAGCGAGACCCCATCTCTACTATAAATAGAAAGAAATTAATTGGCCAACTAATATATATAGAAAAAATTCGCCGGGCATGGTGGCGCATGCCTGTAGTCCCAGCTACTTGGGAGGCTGAGGCAGCAGGATTGCTTGAGCCCAGGAGTTTGAAGTTGCTGTGAGCTAGGCTGATGCCACGGCACTCACTCTAGCCTGGGCAATAAAGTGAGACTCTGTCTAAAAAAAAAAAAAAAAGAACATTATTAAGAAGGCAAAAGACAACCTACAGAATGGGAGAAAATATGTACAAATAGGATTTAATATCCAGAATATGTTAAAAAAGAAAAAAAAACTATGACAACTCCACAACAAAAAGACAAAAACTCTAAAAATGGGCAAAGGGTTTGAATAGATATTTCTCCAAAGAAAATATACAAATGTCCAATAAGCACATGAAAAGATGTTCAACATCATTAGACATTAGAGAAATGCACATTAAAACCACAATAAAGTACCACTTCACACCTACTAGAATGGCAAGAATTAAAAAAAAGACCAAAATAAATCCCAGAGAATAACAAAGTGTTGGTGAGGATGTGAAGAAACGGGAACCTTCACACACTACTTGTGGAAATGTGAAACAGTGCAGTAGCTATAGAAAACACTTTGATTGTTCCTCAACAAATAAACATAGGGCCGGTGCAGTGACTCACGCCTGTAATTCTAGCACTTTGGGAGGCCCAGGTGGGAGGACTGCTAGAGGCCAGGAATTCAAGACCAGCCTAAGCAAAGAGCGAAACCCCATCTCTACAAAAAATAGAAAAATTAGCTGGGCATGGTGGTGCATGCCTATAGTCTCAGCTACTCAGGAGTCTGAGGCAGAAGAACTGCTTGAGCCCAGGAGTTTGAGGTTGCAGTGAGCTATGATGATGCCACTGCACTCTAGCCAGGGCAACAGAATGAGATCCAGTCTCAAAAAAAAAGCTAACCATATAATTACCATATGGCTCAGCAATTCTACTACTCTTCACATATACCAAAAAACCAAAGAATAGGAACTCAAACATATGTGTGAATGTCAAAGTTTATTGTATTCACAATAGCCAAAAAGTAGAAACAATACGTGTCCATTCGCTGTTGAATGGATAAACAAAATGTGGTATACACATACAATGGAACATTATTCAGCTGTGAAAAGGAATGAAGTACTAATGTATGCTAAAACATGGATGAACCTTGAGGATATTATGCTAAAGGAAATAGCCCAGTCACAAAAAGATAATACTCTATAAGTCCACTTATATGAGGTATCTAGAAAAGGCAAATTCACAGGAACAGAAGGTAGATTAGAGGTTATATGGGGATGGGAAAAAGGGAAATGAAGGGTTATTGCTTAATGGTTACAGTTTCTGTTTGAGATGATGAAAAAGTGGAAATAGCAGTGATTGTTGCTCAATCTTGTGAATGTAATTAATGCCCCTGGACTATGCACTTAAAAATAGTTAAATGGCAAATTTCATTCATATATATATATATATATCTCCTCACACATACCACAATGAAAGAAAGAAACAAAAAACAAATTATTAAAATTCACTCCCAGAAGTGGAGGGACTCTCCAAATTCTTAAGCTAGGACCATATCACAAAGGTCAAATTTAAGGATTTTGAATGGTTGGATTTGTTTTAATGCAATGTTAAGCAAATATATATACCCAATATTACAAATTCACATTTAATACAAACAGTCATTCTTCTGACAAATAAAACACTGGGCAACCCCAGATAAAAACCAGCTCACAGGTATTATTTGGGACACTTGAATATAAAAGAGATGCGTGATTCTCACCTCTCTGGCTGCGTGGTTCCCCAGGACTGCAGCACCAAATTTGCCCTGCTTTACATATTGACCATTTGTGCTACAGAAGCAAGAAAAACATTAGGTATTACTCTCCTAAACCATGGAAAACCAGCTTTCTTTCCTGCCATGTAGAAGTGGGGTATCTAGTCACTCAGCTCTGGAAAGGGACACAGGTGAGCAGTTTATATTTTAAAGCCCTTACACAACTTCTTTACTCTTTAAATATGCTACTCATGCTATCTCAGTGGAGTGGCTTTCTTTGAAAACTTTGACAGTTGTTGAGGGTACAATAACTTCCTAAAAAGAGCAGAGAAGACAATGGCTCTTCAAGTTTTATGCGCAGAAATTCCAAATTGAAATGTTAAAAGTATTAGTGATACTTTGTCTATGAAAGGGCTGAGTAACCATTTTGCAATGAACAGGTTTTTTTAGAAACTCCCCTCCACCAAATTTCAGCAAGCTGTTCCTTCTCAGCTACTTACTATCAAAGAAAGTGTTCCTTCTCAGCTACTTACTATCGATAGGCATGGACTGCAGTCGCATACAGTACTGTAGAAGTGCCCCCGGCGGTTGGTGCTGTTTTTGGTGTTGCCTGATTTCCTGAAGATGAAGAAGAAAAGCTGTCATTCATTTCTTGCTTGAAACTGATTTTTAACTGTTAAATTAGCTTTAAAATTCTTCTTTGCATCCTATAGTTAATGTTACAATGCTTTCATGATCCTTACCCTCATTTGATCCGCAAAACAGCCCTATGACCTAGCTTGGGGTGAAAAAATAGGCTCTACGCACTCAAGTGCCTTACACAATTACACAAGCCTAGGACTAGAACCCATGACTCCAACTCCAAAACCACACATGTAAACAAAAAAAGTCTTCAGGCTAGAGAAAGAACATTGTCTAGAAAGCAAGGTCATATTCCATCTACTTTTTGCCTTTCTAATATTTTGACAGCTAAAATAAAAATAATAAAGTTATTTTCTATTCCTTTACTTCTAGGGCAGGAAATTTAGGATGTTATTCAAATAATATCCATTACTTAACTTCACAGAGTGCTACAGAGTAACACTAATGTTTCAAAAATAGCATATTAAGAATAAATCATATATTTATGTTCACTATGTAAATGTGTTGATGGAAGAGTAGTAAGATAATATTGTCATGGATGTAACAACCAAGAACTTATTTTCCAAAATACTCTTGTTTGGTTTATTTTTTTTTATATGGACACACTTTTTTTTCTAATTACAGAGTACAAGTGTATTATAGAAAATATAGAAACACATAAAGAAAATAAAAATGACGTACAATCCCACTACCCAAAAATAAACAATGTTGATAATCTGATGTATTTATTCCTAGTCCTTTCTCTAAACATATAAACTCTGTAGCTTTTTGTGTTTTTAAACAAAATTAATAAGATTTGACATCCTCTTTTTTCTCTTAGTATAAGTATATCCCTACACTCTTCAAAACAAGTCTCCAAAACAAAAACAAAATAGTCCTAAAAATGCTTTCTAGTGGCTACATAAAATACTCTATTATGACTCTACCAGAATGTACCCAATTTCCAATTATTTGACATTTCCTTGGACTGTTTCGTTTTTGTCTGTTATATATAATGCTATGGTGAATATCCTTAAAATACACACTTGTGTATGTACCCGATTATTTTCTTAGGATAAATTCTTAAAAATAGAATTATGAGGTAGAGAAATATAAAACATTTTAAGGTTTTGTTATATCCTGCCCACATGTTCCTCAGAAATGCTATAGCAGTTTATACTTCTACCAGTAGTATGAGCATGCACTTTGCATCCTTGTCAACAGATGGAGTTATCTTTCTATATTTTACTAATGTGATGGGGGCAGTAGGAAAGGACACTGCCATCTCATTGTTGTTTTCTGTGCATTATTGAAGCAGAAATTTAACATTTTCCATAGCTCTTTTTTTTTTAATGAATTCCCTATTTATGTTGTTTGCTTATTTTCCTACTAGTAAGGTATTCACATTTTCCTTATTGTTTTGTAAAACTCTACGACATAGTTTTTAATTCAGTCAGTACTTTCCAGTTGTATGTAATATAACTCCTGATAAGTTGCCTGTGGCAGAAAAAAGTAAGGCCAGAGTTAGGTTATCAGGAAGAGTCTAGAACACTGAGAAAAATTACTGTCTCCCGAAGGTCAGCCTAACATTAGTTCAGCTTTTCCCAATGTACTTGGGCCAACATCTCTGTATCTAATCCCCTATTAGGACTATTTTGTTTTTGTTTTGGAGACTTGTTTTGAAGAGTGTAGAGATATGCTTATACTAAGTGAGAAAAAAGAAGATGTCAAATCTTATTATTAATTTTGTTTAAAAACACAAAAAGCTACAGAGTTTATATGCTGTGTTTTGCCAGAGGGATAGGCAGTCAATGAGAAATCATGGGATCTTCTCAACTGTTCAGCATTCCTTCCTCTCTGAAATCAGTATTATTCAGATTCTTTTTTTTTTTTTTTTTTTGAGACAGTGTCTCACTCTGTTGCCTGGGCTGGAGTGCTGTGGCATCAACCTAGCTCACAGCAACCTCAAACTCCTGGGCTCAAGTGATCCTTCTGCCTCACCCTCCTGGGTAGCTGGGACTACAGGCATGTACCACCATGCCCAGCCAATTTTTTCTATATATTTTTAGTTGGCCAATTAATTTCATTCTATTTTTAATAGAGACGGGGTCTCACTCTTGCTGAGGCTAATTTCGAACTCCTGACCTTGAGCGATCTCAAGCCTCCCAGAGTGCTAGGATTACAAGTATGAGCCACTGCGCCTGGCCCAAATTCTTGAATTTCCCACTTAAGAGGACTTCTTTTAATATGTAGTTTTGAACCTTTTTTTTCCCCAAGCAAATTTTCTTAGATTACAGTTTGCTTCTTCAGGGAATATATACATACATATATTTCTATACATTCTTTCTATCTTCAATATTTGTCACTTTGTCTTGAATTGTTTTTATCTCTTAACTTTTTATTTGTATTTTTTATTTTAAAGTTTTCCTCCTTTTAACTTTCTATTTCTCTTAAGGCAAAATCTGTTGTGTTTATTCATTCCTGTGTTCCTTCTATTAATAGTTTATTCTTCATTTCTGAAATAATTTTTCTTACATTTCTAATTCTTACCTGCACCCTGTCACTTACTTATGAGATTTTCTAATTCTCATTTAAGTTTTCATTTCATTTCTTATTTTCTTAATGTTGTTTTTAAATAGGTGATTATAGTTTTGATCTATTCAGTGACAGAGATCCTCACAGAACACAGCTCTCACTGTATAGTTGTTATTTTTCTCCTTGCTCTCTTTGTTCTTATAATACCTTTACATAGGACTTTGATATTTTTCTATCACCATTTTTATGTAAAATCTGTTTTTCTGAACTTTCAGAAGAGGCATGGTTCAGAGTAGCTTTTCTAACTTCATAGCTCCCTCAACTGTTGTTTTAGTGTAGGGGTCAACTATATGGTGGCTTCCTCCTGAGAAGTAGTGACTCTGTTTCCATCTCTACTTTCATCTTGACTTTCTCTTTCCTTCTCCTCCAATGTCCCTAACCTCCTTGATCTCTATTCCATTCCCAGCAGGTTCTTCTCAATGTGGGCCTATCCTGGAAGGTCACCCTTCCAGGTAGATGACTTTCAAAAGTTCCCAGGAGCAAGATTGCTCTAGCTCTTTTAGTCCCCATCGTCAACCCCTGGGACTTACCCACAACTAGCGTGGGCAAAACTCTTGCCAGTCTCAGCTTGGACTGCCACCCTTCCCATGAACACCCGTTGGCTATTTTGGGGTTCTCCCATTCTTAGATTTAGATATTCCATTACTTTCTTAAATTTCCACAAGTGTTGATACCATGCAAGACTTGTGGCTATGATTGGTTTTTCTACACCTGCTATTTTGGGGTTCGTGAAGACACCTTTCAATTGGTTTTGTTGTAAATAGTATCTATAGGTTTGTTTTTATATCTAGTTGTTGCTCTGCCTATTTTTATAATAAGATTTGAAGAGATTCAAGAACTATGCTGCAGCCATCTTGTGGACAAATATATAAGTCCACAAGGGCTTATATATTTCCCTGAAACAGAGGGTCTCCTGCATTGCTCTTTTATTTGTAAATGCGTAAAGAAGAATGTATAGGTAAATTTTAATTGAAATGCCTGTATATTTCACCCCTTAAAAGTATTAATATAACTAATTCATACTTGCTATTTCCTGATTTTGAAAAAATCAAGTAAGCTGGGCGTGGTGGCACACACCTATAGTCCTAGCCACTCAGAAGGCTGAGGCAGTAGGATTGCTTGAGCCCAGAAGTTAGAGGATGTAGGGCACTATAATTGCACCTGTGAATAGCCATTGCGTTCCAGCCTGGGCAACATAGTGAGACCCTGTCTCTAAAATTAAATTAAATTAAAAATACTGATTTTTTTTTTTTTTTTTTTTGAGACAGAGTCTCTGTTGCCCAGGCTAGAATGAGTGCCGTGGCATCAGCCTAGCTCACAGCAACCTCAATCTCCTGGGCTCAAGCAATCCTCCTGCCTCAGCCTCCCGAGCAGCTGGGACTACAGGCATGCGCCACCATGCCCGGCTAATTTTTTCTATATATATATTAGTTGGCCAATTAATTTCTTTCTATGTATAGTAGAGATGGGGTCTCGCTCTTGCTCAGGCTGGTTTCGAACTCCTGACCTCGAGCAATCCACCCGCCTCGGCCTCCCAGAGTGCTAGGATTACAGGCGTGAGCCACCGCGCCCGGCCTAAAATTAAAAATAAAAGCTCAAGTCATTTCATTAGGAGGGAGCTAAGGTTGTTTCTTTTTCTCCACACCCATTTTTACCTCTACCACTTTAACTCAGAAGCACACAGTTGACGCAAAGATATGCCAGGGAAATGTAGAAGCATAGTTTAATAGAAATCTGGCCAGGTTACCGCTTGGAGAACAAGAGAAGCAACCTATAGCAAAGTTGCCAAAAGGGACAGGTAACATTTAAAGCAGGGGTCAGCAAACATTTTCTGTAAAGGGCCAATGGGAATAAAAAATAAATAATAAAATAAAATGTAAAATAAAAAGATCACAATTAATCAGTTAAAAAAAAAGGGCCAATGGGCTGTGGTACAATATGAAATATGTTTTATCTTTGTGCCCAGTTCCTGACACAGAGTTCCTAAATCCCTTGTAATTTCCTAAGTGATAAGGGTGATAAGAATATCTTTTGTTATATATTTGGTGCTTGCATGAAGTTCCTAAAACCCTCCAAATTGCTAGAATGATAGGAGTTTCTTTTGTTTTAAGCCCTTTTGATTACACCTGAGTTTATGTTTTTAAATATTATAAAATTTATAGGAGGCCATTGGTTTGGACTGAGCTCCTACACCAGGCCCAACAGACCAAATCAAAATGGAGTTACTCATGCTAAAGTTCCACATCACCAAGCCAAAACTAAGTTGTTTATCTGACCTTCCAAGAAATTAGGAGAGAGAGAGAGAGGTAATAGCCAAATCCCCAAACAAACCAGTTTTAGCCAGCATGATAAGAAAGTCTCCTCTGCTTTAGGTTACAAGGTGTACAAGGAAAGAAACTTTGAAATGACCAATAGTTTTTTTGTTCTGTTTTGGCTTTCTTTAGCCTGTTTCTGCCAATAAAGCCCACTTCCTCTGCTCAGCTCATTGGAATATTCTATTTCATAGAATAAGGTATTGCCCAATTGTAGCAATGCAAATGAAAGCCAAATAAGCTCTTAAAACTAAATTTGTTATAATTTTGTCTTTTAACAATGCTAATGAGGTGACTTAGAGAGGCATTCCTAGATAGCTTCAGGATGGAGCCAATCGCCAGACAGAAAAAGTGATTAGAGGATTAAAGGGTTAGAACTTCCAGCTCCACTCACTGGCCTCCAGGAAAGGGAATGGAAGGGAATCAAGTTCTATAAAAACTCTTTGACAATGAGATTTGATGAATTTTCTGGGTTGCTGACCACATGGAGGTGCTGGGAGGCACCCAGAGAGGGCACGGAAGCTCCACCTTCCCCCCACACCTTGTCTTCTCCACCTCTTCGACTGGCTGTTCATCTGTACCCTTCACAAAATCCTTTATAATAAGCCAGCAAAGGTATGAAAATGTTTCCCTGAGTTCTGTGAGTGATCCTAGCAAATTAATCAAATCCAAGGAGGGAGCAGTGGGAATCCTGGTTTGTAGCCAGCTGATCAGAAGTACAAGTGGCAGGACTTGTGATTGGCATTTGAAATGGAGCCAGTCTTGTAGAACTGAGGCCTCAATCTGTGGGTCTGACACTATCTACAGGTAGAAAGCATCAGAATTAAGGTGAATTATAAAATACCCAGTTGATGTCTTCTGGAGAACTGCTTGGTGTGGGGGGAAACCCCCGCCCCGACATCCAGGGTCACAGAAGTGTGCTGTGAGTGAGTAGAGAGTAGAGAATAAAGGGGGAAATGGTTTCTTTTATCCTCTTACATGGGCCACATGGTATCAATTGCAATTACTCAACTCTAAATATTCTGACAAATATCCTCAGGGCCAGCACTGTGCCTAGCATGTGAAATGCACTCAATGGTTTATCTTCATTTAACAAATATTTAATGTTCCTCACTCCCTGTCCCTCTCAGCACTATTACTATCTGTCCCTTACTCCTTTTTAGGTTCTTACACAAAGACAGCAAAGTATAGAGAAAGGAATAAAATATTTGGAAGTCAGATCACAGTTTAAATTTCAACTCTGTCACTTACTACTGTATGACCTTGATCAAGTTCCTTAACCTGAGCCTCTAAAATGGTGACAGTTGCACCTATTTCATAGGATTGTTGTGAATGAAATAAGACGACTTATGTAAAGCACCTGAGACCAGACACACAGCAAGTATTTTAAAAAATATTACTCTCTGGGCTTTCTGCAGACTGAGAACAAAATAATAAAAGAAAAAAAATATATATATACACACATATTATATATATATATATATATGTCCCTCCTTCTCTCCTTTTCATTGAACAAATGTTCATTCAATTAATGTCCATCATGTCCATGACAGTGAAAGGTACAGGGGATACAGCAATGCATATAACTGTCTAGTTGGGAAAAATTCAGTCAGCCTATAGCTAACTCAACTCATCCATATGAAAGAACTGAAAAGTAGTTCTTCCTTATTGCCAAAACATTACACAGTGCCTACTTAGAGTACTTTGGGCAGTTTTAGAGAGTGGTGTCCACATGGGGCAGAAGAACTTGCCTGTGACCTTCTCCATCAGTTCCCAACAAAGGCACACAATCTGGTTGCTGGAATTCAGGATCCCAGATCTTAGAAAGGCATCCAACACTGGTGGTGAGCTTAGCTAGACTGGTCAAGGACAGATGACCTGGCATGTCACTCTTAGAAGTCTGCCTACTCTTCTAACTAATCTGGTAAGACACAACCCTACTTACCTGTTGCTGCTGTTCCCTGGCCTTTCTTAGGCTGCTTTGGGGCTGTGTACTGGAAGAATTCATTTCCATGGCCAGCAGCTGCCTGATCCAGTCCAAAAAGAGAGGCCAATCTGGCACTGTTAGTAGAAAATGAAATTTCATTGACATATCCCACACTGGAATCATTATAAAAACTGTTTACCTCCAACCTTGAACAAATACCTACTTGACTATATATCCCACCATTCAATACTGGAAATGGGAGCAAAGTATCTTTGAAATTAAGATTGTATATCTGATCTGAACATCATCATCTGACCCTGCTCATCCGTAAGACTTTGGTAAAGGCATTTCTTCTTTCCAGACCTCAGTTTCTCCAATTGTAAATTGAGGTGATTAGTCTAGATGCTCTCTATGGTTTCTTCAAACTGTAAATTCTTGCTTTTAGCAAATCATATTTTCTAGTCACCCCTACTGATTACTCTCCCTCCTGATTCTTACTAGTTTATTAAATTAAAATGAAACTATACTACAAACTTACCTATCAAACATGGTTCCTGCTATCATGTCATTTAACGGGTAGGATTATTCTTTTATTATCCCTTGCATTATGCCCCCATCATTCCACTGAAAATGCTCTTGCTAAGATCACCAATAACCTGTTTGTCACTAAACCCAGTTTATCACTCCTTATCTTACTTGACCTCATGCCACTCTTTTATACTGTCAATTAATTTGTTCTTCTTCAAACAAACTCTTCCCTTGATCACTCACAGTGGTCTTTCAAAAAACCAAATTTAACCAAGTCTTTCTCCTCTTTAAAACCTTCAATGACACCTCAGTATTACCAAGATAAAAATATAAACTCCACAAGATAGCTTTACAAGGCCCTTCAAGACCTTACCTCTCCTTACTTCCCCAGCTTTGTATCTGGCCATTTCTCACTTCCAACTGAGTGCTACAGCCACCCTGAGGAACGGTTAGTTTCTCAAAGAAAGCAAGATCTTTTAAATCTCCAGCCTTTGGAAATACTCTTCCCTCTGCCTGAAACATTCTCCTTGTTTTTCTTGTGCCCTGTAATTTGCCCCTAATCTCAAAGTTTAGGTTTGATGATCTTCCTAGGTGCTCCCAAAGTTCTCTATACTTCATTCATTCAAGAAATATGTCAGACACTATACTAAGTGCTAAGCATACACTGGTGGGCAAAACTGCATTTTACTTTCAAGGAGCTTATGAGGGAATAAGACATTAAGGAATATATAATTATAAACTGTAATATGAGCTATATAACAGGGGCAATTGTAAGGAGTTGTACTCTATAGAGATTAATAGAACTCAATCAGTGATCACATGACATGGTAATTGATTATTTATTACAATCACCACTTGACTGTATATAGGCATACCTCATAGATATTGTGGGTTCAGTTCCACATTACTACAATAAAGCAAATATTGCAATAAGGTGAGTCACATTTTTTTGGTTTTCCAGTACACATAAAAGTTATGTTTATATTATACTGGAGTCTATTAAGTATGTAGTAGCATTATGTCAAAAAAAATGTATATATCCTAATTTATAAATACTTTATTGCTAAAAAATGCTAATGATCATCTGAGTTTTCAGCAAATCATAATCTTTTTGCTGGTGGAGTGCCTTGCTAGCTTCCAACTTTTCTTCCAAAGTTTCCTCACTTTTCTCAGCCCTCCCAGAATAGAAGGGAGCTAGGGCCTTGCTCTGGATTAGCCTTTGGCTTAAGGGAATATTTGTGGCTGGATTGATCTTCCATCCAGACCACTAAAACTTTCTCTGTACCAGCAATAAGGTGGTATCTTATCATTCATTTATTCACTGGAGTGGCACTTTTCATTTCCTTCAAGAACTTTTCCTTTGCATTCACAACTTGCCTGTCTGGCATAAGAGGCCTAGCTTTTAACTTGTATTGGTTTTCAACATGCCTTCCTCACTAAGCTTAATCATTTATTTCTACCTTTTGATTTAAAGTAAGAGATGTGCAACTCTTTCATTCACTTGAATACTTAGAACCACTGGAGGGTTATTAATTGGCCTAATCTCAATACTGTTGAGTCTCAGGAGATAGGTAAGCCTGAGTAGTGGGAAAGAGATGGGGGAACAGCTGGTCAGTGGAGCAGTCAGCACACATACAACATTTATCAATTAAATTTGCTATCTTATGAGTATGGTTTGTGGAGCCCTAAAATAATTACAATAGTAACATCAAAGATAACTGATGATGGATCACCATACCAAATATAATAATGAAAAGTTTGAACTATTGCAACAATTACCAAAATGTGACATGGAGACATGAAGTGAGCACATGCTATTGGAAAAGTGGTGTCAACAGACTTGCTCAACACAGGGTTGTCACAAGCCTTCAATTTGTCACAAGTCTTCACATAATATCTGCTAGGTACAATAAAGCAAAGTGCAATAAAATGAGGAATGCCTGTATTTTGCCCAGGGTCTGGTATAATAGTCTCAATAAATGAACTCAAAGTCTACTCTAGTTCTGGGCTCCTCTTCTTCAAGGCATCCTTTAGGTAAAGTAACACATTGAAACTTCACAACAACTTTATTAATGATTTTTAAAAAACAATTTATATATATAAATACATATTAACATTTTGTGAAATAAATTTAATATGATTTGAAACTATTACCTTGTTTTCTCAAAGTGGTCTACTAACTATAAGTTTCCTTTAAGTTTTATGAAAATGGGCCCAAAATGCCTACTTTCAAAGACTGAGAGACTTAAATGAGATTGCAAATACAATACTTGAGGGAGAGCAGTGCTGGCCTAAGTAAGACATCGACAAACGCTAATGGAATATAGAAGAACAGACCAAGATTTCTCCTTTTAGGCAGGACAATCCAGGCAGATTCCCTAAAGGTACTTCTGGGAGATTCTGGGAGAGTTGGGCCATGTCTTTAACACAGTGAAAAGGTACAAAGCTTAGCATCTAGTTAAGATATAAGAGCCTATGCATAGATAATAAGAAAAGAATGACCTTGTTAGCTTTAGTAAACCATGGATATTGGGTTTGCTGATCTAGTTTTGTGGGCATATCCTTTTTCAAAGGAAAGACAAAAGTATCATAAGTATAAACTCTGCTTCCATAGATGTTCTAAAGGCCAAAAAACTGACGATTGCAAAATCAATCCAAAAGCCAGGTCGACCTACCATCTTTCAGATTAATTCCATTTCCTATTAGTATTTTAAATGGACTCTATACCAATTTGGGTGGGTAAGTTTCTTGTAAATTGTTACATTTTTTCCACTTCCAAGGTGCTCTCAGATGTATACAATCTTCTAATTATGTTAGCAAGAATGGGCTTGCTAACAACTCTGGACTTGAGTCTCTATGTTTATAATTCATGGGAAAAGTCACAATAGCATTAATTATATTTTAAAAATAAATGTCAGCCAATGCATTTAGTTACCAAGGTCCTTACCTCACCTCAGTTTTATAATCCTTTTCTTTCTCATCAAAAACAAAAACACATGCATTTACACTGCATCAATATATTTTAATAAACCTGGATTCTTTTGTTGGTAAAGTACTCTTCTAATGAATTGTGGCATTAAACAGTAACTTCAATAGCAACATGGGCAGGTCTAGTGGAATCTGCCTACCTGATTTGAAATGCAAGCTCTATTACTTTCTAGCTGTGTGGCCTTGGGCAACTTACCTCTCTGAATCTTTCCCATTTGTAAAATGAATATAATAGTTAAAAATACCTCATAATGCAGATGGGAGGAATAAATACAATAATGTATATATATTCCTTAGTATAGGAGCTGGTAGTGAGCAAGCACACAATACATGTTTTATATATTGTGAACACATCCTACTTCCTTAAAATGCCCATTCAACTCAGATACTCCAATAAGGGAGGAAGCATGTGTGATTTATGCATAAACTAACCTGCAACAGTAAACTGATATTAGCATAAATACAAAAAAAGGAAGTGGGAAAGGTCTCGAAGATCATCTAGGACAAATTTCATTATTTAATAGGCTGGGGTATGGAGGGACAAGAATGGAAGTGACTTGTCCAAAGTCGCACTCCTAACTGGGGGCCATCAACATTAGAATCTGGACTTTTCCATTTCTTTTACAGAACTTAAAATGTTTTCTGATGATCAGTTCTGAATTTATCTTTTTTCCACCCCCACGCTGGTGATTTATCATTACTATGCTAATCAGATTTGCTTACATATACCTGTTATATAATCTAAAACAAGTGTGCATATTTTATATATATAAAACTGGCCCCTTAAAATGCTTTGGGATGATTACTACTGGATTGATTTTACTGCACTACAAAAATGGAAGTTTTTTAAGGGCTGTGCCTTATTCCTATTTGAATTTGCTGAAGCCAATTACCACGTGCTTAGCAGGCATTCACATGATTCTTCATTTCAAATACACAGTGGTGGGGAAAGGGTTAAAACAAAAACAAACAAAAAAAGCAAGCCTCCTGATTACCACTACTAGGTTAACCATGGATATTAAAAAGCCGAGAAACTCAGAAGGTAGATTATCAGTCATCTAGATACTCCCACTTCAATTAGACCTAAATATCCTTAATGGAATCAAGTAAGTTATATATTTAAATCCAGAGACTTTAAGTATATTTACAGTGAAGTACAATAAAAAAGAGGAACCAAAAAGCAGCTGCAGTGTTCCCTGTCATATGTTCTACTTCCTTAGAGAAAACAAAAGAAGGAATAGCTAATCAGAGAATATTGGTGAAACTTTCCATATTCTCAATCTTAAATTTGATTCTGTTTTCCTGGCTATTTTTAAAAACAAAAATAAATTATAACTTTCTCTGCTGAGTCTTTTATCATCAAATTAGTTGTGGTGTATGTCTAGGAGCACAGTCACATGCCTACAATTAAAGTGTCTCAGATCCTTGATAAGCCTGCTCAGGAAAGAAGAATTGGTGAGCTACCAAGAAATTAACTTGGGCCAGGAAATCTGGAAAAGAGCACATGACTGTCATTACCTAACCAGTAATTTTCAGTCAGCTGGGACTGCTTGTTGCATGTAAGTTGAGAACTTAACATTCCTTTACAGACTTCCCTCAAATACTTTCACATAGTTAGGAATATGAATTTAAAGTATACCTTGGAAATTTTATACAGTGGCCGAATACACAGCTATACACAGAACAGGTTTGTAGGAAGAATCATTAATTCAGAAGGCTGACTACAGAGTCAACAGCAGCAGGGAGGCTGGAAGGTGTGGAGATGTTAATGAATGTTTTGGGTGGAACAGGCGGGGAAAAGGAACCAAAACACAGCTTAATTCTAAAATAACTGAGTAATTAAAGAATTCAAAGTGGAACTAAATGAATGTGGGTGATCTAACGTAGGGGTAGGGGTGGAACTACGTGGTGAGAGTGAAAAGGAGAGTTAACAATAGGTAATACAGAGAGCTAGGAAGTTTAAGTCAAAAGATCCTATTTAAGACCAAAAGAAAGCCAGTGTCACTTTATGGTCATTCACGTAATGACCTCTCCAAAGATCTGGAAGCAACTTTAGGGCAGAGTATGGGAATTTAATCATCTTTGCAACCTCTTAGCATTTAGCAGAATGAGGGGCACATATTGGTGTCTTTGTCATTTTTCAGTACATTCTTCAGCATGCACAAAATTTGTTGAGTAGATGTTCAAAGAAAGGCTCTGCAAGGATTAGCTTGGCAGCTCATAAATTTGGAGGGAGTCAAGCTGTCCACTGACACAAAAAAAATGGAAAAGGTTAAACTGATTACAGAAAGAGACAAAACCCCGCATCTCTCTGAAGAATTCTATCCCAAGCTGATATATGTAATGTTTGAAGGCAGGGGATACTGACCAAAGTCTCTTACATTGGTTTTATGCTTTAGAGTTTACGAAGTGCACTTTCGTAGCTATTATTCATTCAACATGCACTTCGTGAGCACTATGTGCCAGGTACAGTGCTGAGTGCTAGACAGAGATGAACAACATAAGCAATCCCTGTCCTGTCAGGGCTCATAATCTAGTAGGTTCAGCTTGCAAAAATAGAGAAAAACATGCATAGCTGTGGGAATAAGGAACATAAAGCAATTTATTCTGCCTGGGACTGTGGAAGAATTTAAAGCACTAAAAAGGTGACATCAAGAAACTCAGCACAGTTGCGTGCCCTGTCCAGATTATGAGAATTGTACAGCACCGGAATGTGGCAAGGGTCAGGACCCGGAAGTTGAGAAGAGGCTTGAAAGAGATCAACTCCCTCCAACAATCCGATCTCTGGCTCACGCTTCTCAGTCACTCACCCGCCGCTGGGCGAGAGGAAGTCAGTGTCATCCTCGTCCCCAGCACCGAACATCGCGTTGGCTTTCACCGAAATGCAGGGAGGAAGCTGAACGTTTCCACAGTCCCAGGGCCCCAGAGCCTGTCACCGCTGACGTCGTAAAATGCTGCGACAGCGTGCTGCTTGCCGGCAGGGCGAACTCTCGTACGGTTCCACTGCCGAAAGCAGTGTGGACTCTGGAGAAGGTGGGGCAAAGGCAAATGAGAGGTTTGCGCGGGCACGCGCGCCGCGTTACGTCAGGCCTCTCCAGCCCTCAGAGGGGGCGGGGCTCCAAAGTCCTGCGCGGGAATTGGTCAGAGAGGCAGTGGGCGGGGAAGGGGCGGGAATCCTCGGCCTCGGTGGCGGTCGTGGACACGTCGAGCCGGGCAGAAGCGGAGGGGGCTTCTGAGGAGTCGTGAAAGGGTGAGGTTAGGATTCTGAGAGGGAGGCGCCAGCGGCTGGATTCGACCTGGGAAGGTAAGTCCTCCCCTGTCCCCTCTCGCAACCCTGGCATAGGCACCGTCCTTTCCCTCCAAGACAAGGACCCTCCTCGCCGCTCTTCTCAGCTCAGCGTAAGGTGAAGGAGCCCGGGACTGGAGGATTGGAGACCTGAGCTTCGGCCTGGCCCCTGGAGTGACCTTGGGGCCGGGTGCTCGGTGCCTCAGTTTCCCTGTCTGGGCAACGGGCCATTTGTGCTCCTATGTGCCGGCGGGTCCAGAAGCTTTTAGACCTCAGATGTCGCCCAATTCCATCCCGATCTCCTCGTAATCTCAGAATTTACAGCTAGGGAAACGAAGGAACTAAGCACTTGGGTGACTAGTCCGAGGTCACACAGAGTAAAGGGCACACCGAAACTGGACTTCTGGTCCTTTGATTCAGGTCTTAGCTGATGGGTGAACAAGAACCTTGCCAGCCCTTAAACACGGTGTTCCCTTACAGAGTGGTTGTTGCTAGACTGTGACATACATCTTGAAGAAAGTCCCCTTTCTAGAGTCCACCTGCATACCGCACAGGTGAGGTGCAGGAAAGCCAAGATATTCTGGCGTGGACTACGGAAAGGAGGAAACTTTGGAGGCAGAAAACCCCCAGCCACAATCTTGGCCTGTATTTTGCTGAGCCTTCCTGCGACAGTCCTAAATCAACATCAATTGTTGCCGACTCCTCTGCCTCCAATTTCTACCCTCTCTGTATCTTACATAAGTATTTTTGTTAACCTGGTATCGTTCTTGGAACAATCTTGGGGTAGGCCTGGCTTAGCCAAGGCTTAGCAGGCTGGCTTAGCTAAGCCTGGCTTAGCAGATAGTGTCCCAGTGTGGCTTCCATTTCCACAGTTCTCACTGGAGTTCTTACACTCAGGGCTTCCCCTCACCATAAGGTTGGTACCACAGGTGTCTCTGACCTGAATGTTTTAATCTGTTAGCATGAAATTGAAGTGAAGTGATTGGTAGCTCCCTCCCAGAGAACTTTGCACCTCCTGGCATGTCCCCTCTTCTGCTTTTTATTATAGTTTGCATACTACTAAATTGTAAGCCTTCATGCCCATAACAGGGTCTCATAATTCTTTATTAGATTGAATGATGAAATTCATCTTTGTTCCCTTATTCCTTAATTTACGATCTTAGGATTTTTTTCCCATGTGACCCAGAGAGCCCAGTGAGTGTTCTTGACTTTTATAGCTAGCTTCCAGAAAGGTAAAAATGCTGTACTGGCTGTGAACTCTCTGGGTTGCTTAGTCTCTTTTGTTAATTGAAGGTGATAGTACCACTGTCTAAAGCTCCAGGGGAGGGAGAAGAGGGGAATAGGATGGCTAGAAATATGTAACTATAATTTTTGTAAATTATTCCACTGTTTAACTGAGGATAGGGCTATTGGTCTGCTTCTTGTATTTACTGTATAGATGGAGATGGTTAAAGTAGTGAAGGCTGACTGTTGCAATGATGCACCTGGAATCTAACACTAGAACTGAAACCTATTGCAGTAGGTCTGTTTAGAGTGTGAACTTGGCTACCTGGGGGTATGAGGAGTGAACTAGATAGGTGCCATAGCGCTATCTAACCCCTCTCTCCAGTACTGGTCATTGTCACTGCAGCACTGAAACATCTGAGTGGTGCTTTAAAAAAAATGCCAAGGGAACATTTGAGCTCTTATCTTGCATTCTTGGGTGGAGGTGTTTTTATCCTGCATGTTAGTAGCCTTTTTGGTGATTGGAACATCCCAAATATGCATGCCCAGATGTGTCGGAGCACAGTTGCAGATTCTCATTGGCAGTATGAGGAAGGGAAAGATGGTGAGTCTTCCTCAGGCTTTGAACTGCAGGGTTGAGTACGTCTAAAAAGCCATTGTCTTCCTGAATTATCCAATACCTTCAGATTGGTAATGTGGGACTAGGAATCAAGAAACCTGAATTTTTGTCCCAGGCTTTCTAATTCACTCTGAGCTTGGGCCAGGCTCCCTAAACACTTTGTAAAAGGAGTAGATTAGACTTAGACATCTGTTGAGTACTTCTGGGGATACAAAGTTAAGTAAGGCATAACTTTGATCTCAGTTTTGAATTAAGCATTTTTGTTTATTTGTTTCACTTAAGTATACAACTTTTAGATGTATTCATAAAATTCATTGACCTCCTGAAGTTTGACTGGGAAGCAGCAGTTTTAACAATTCCTTTCAAATTATCAGCAATTTTATGGCAGAGATAACAATATATACAAGTATACCATACTAATCTATATGGGTGAATGCTTTTTAAAATTAATAGTTTAATGGCCGGGCATGGTGGCTCATGCCTATAATCCTAGCACTCTGGGAGGCCGAGGCAGGCAGATTGCTCAAGGTCAGGAGTTCGAAACCAACCTGAGCAAGAGTGAGACCCTGTCTCTACTATAAATAGAAAGAAATTAATTGACCAACTAATATATATAGAAAAAATGAACCAGGCATGGTGGCGCATGCCTGTAGTCCCAGCTACTCGGGAGGCTGAGGCAGAAGAATTGCTTGAGCTCAGGAGTTTGAGGTTGCTGTGAGCTAGGCTGATGCCATGGCACTCACTCTAGCCTGGGCAACGAAGTGAGACTCTGTCTCAAAATAATAATAATAATAGTTTAAAATTAAAACTAAGTTATATCAGAGGTGTGGTGATAGGGATATGAATTAAAATATAGGTTCTGAGGGATAAATATCATGTTCTATTCACTTAGTCACTAAAAGCAGACTTTTAGAGTCATTAGTTGGTTAACTGAAAAAATAAGTTAAAGCAGAGAATCATATGAATATTAGGTACATAAATTTCTTTCTTTCTTTTTTTTTTTTTTTTGAGACAGAGTCTCATTTTGTTGTCCAGGCTAGAGTGAGTGCCATGGCATCAGCCTAGCTCACAGCAACCTCAAACTCCTGGGCTCAAGGAGTTTGCCTCAGCCTCCCAAGTAGCTGGGACTACAGGCATGCACCACCATGCCCGGCTAATTTTTTCTATATATACTAGTTGGCCAATTAATTTCTTTCTATTTATAGTAGAGACGGGGTCTCGCTCTTGCTCAGGCTGGTTTCGAACTCCTGACCTCGAGCAATCCACCTGCCTCGACCTCCCAGAGTGCTAGGATTACAGGCGTGAGCCACTGCGCCCAGCCGGTACATAAATTTCTTAAGCATTTATTTTAAGGGAAAATATAAACATTCCTTTGCCATTCTTTTATCATAAGGCCTCAGCCTTTTCTTGGAATGTGAGATCAACAAACTATAGCCTGTAGGCCAAATCTTATCCCAGTCTGCTACCTGTTTTTGTAAATAAAGTTTTATTGTAACACAGCTCTGCTCGTTTATTTGCATATTGTCTATAGCTACTCTTGGCCTATATAGCAGAGTTGAGTAGTTGCAACAGAAACCTCATGGCCCACGACATCTAAAATGTTTACCATTTGGCCCTTTACAGAGTTTGCCAACCCCTGGTCTGTACTTTCTATAGTATCTTTAACTATAGAATAAATTCACTTTGAATGAATGAATAAATTCACTTATAAAGCAGTCTGAATGTACAATCTTTCTAGGTGTTTATGAAATTTCCCCCTAGCCTTCACAGTTGTCTCTCCCATACCAAGAAAACTTGTGTGTTATCTGTGTGACTCACCTTTATCTAGTCTTTCTAAAGCATTCAACATGGTTTTTATAGAAACAACTAGTAGACAGGCTATGTAGTATAGTAGTTAAATTCTTAAGCTCTGGAGCCAAATTGCTTTGTGCTTTATTAGTTGTATAGGCCTTGGGCAATCTGCTCAGTTTCTACCTTTGTAAAATAGGGATAATTATAGTTTCCATTTCGTAGGGTTCTTGTGAAGATTATGTGAGTTAATTCATGTAAAGCACTTAGAATAATGTATGGTGGGGAGTAGGTACTCAATGTTAACTGCTCCTGTTGTTTTTCTTTTCTTGTTTATGCTTCATTGCTTTACATAATAATTAAATCACATATTTACAATAATAAGCACAACTGGCATAAACTGGTTTATGAACAAAGGCAGCTGACACCCTTGATAAACATACAACTTCACTGAGGGGGAGACCAGAAATGTTGCCTGTTGAATAGCCCAGCCAATTGTTCTGTGGGATAGTTTGCTAAGAATATAAGGCAACACAGTACACCGTAGGGAAGTAGAGGATTAAAATTGAAAAGGAATCCAGGGCCATATTTTTTAAATACCTTGAAGGCCAAAGTGACAAGTTTGTACTTAGCTCAGAAGGAAATGGAATTTTTTATTCTAAATGACATGATTGATGTAAAAAAAAAAATTCAATGGCTTAGGAATGTATGAAATAAAAAGTTAAAGTTTCCCCAGCCCTATTTCATGTCAGTAATCCTTCATTTTTCTCATAGTCCCTAGAACATGGGATTCTTAACCAAATGAAGAAAGGCATGGTAAACACTACTTGGCACTGGTACTAATCTGTTGAAAATTTCAATTCAGTTTTCCTTTGGATTATAATGCTGGCTTTGAATTGAGAAAGATAAAGAATTTTTTTTTTTTTTTTGAGACAGAGTCTCACTTTATTGCCCAGGCTAGAGTGAGTGCCGTGGCATCAGCCTAGCTCACAGCAACTTCAAACTCCTGGGCTCAAGCAATCCTGCTGCCTCAGCCTCCCAAGTAGCTGGGACTACAGGCATGTGCCACCATGCCCAGCGAATTTTTTCTCTATATATTAGTTGGCCAATTAATTTCTTTCTATTTATAGTAGAGATGGGGTCTCGCTCTTGCTCAGGCTGGTCTCGAACTCCTGAGCTCAAAGGATCCGCCCACCTCGGCCTCCCAGAGAGCTAGGATTACAGGCTTGAGCCACAGCGCCCGGCCAAGATAAAGAATTAAACGAAATGACTGCTGTACTTGAAAAGTAACAATTTTTACCATACTCATCAGAGTCTCTGATTCTTAAGTATTTCTCTCCCTCTTATTTCTAACGTGGCTCTACTGTTGATTTCTCTTTGTACCTTCCCTACCAGAATTGCTACAAGGGAGAAAGAGATATAATCATCAATAGGAAAGCAGAGTGTTTGCAGTGACAAGATGTTTCCAACTACTAGATGATGTCAGATAAGTCAGTGACCAGGCTCTACCTTTTAAAGTTGATGGCTGGTCCGAGTGCAGTGGTGTTTACAACTAGTTGATCACAACCAATTACAGATTCCTTTGTTCTTTCTCCACTCCCACTGCTCCACTTGACCAGCCTTTAAAAAAATAAATAAATAAAATAAAGTTGATAAGGCAGGTATTATGTGGGGGAGAAGGAAAGGGAGGGAGTTGCCTGTACTCCCACATGCAGCTCTTAGCATAACAGCCATTTTGAAAACTCAAAAGTTTTCTGTAGTTTTGTGACCTAAGTATGACAAGTCATCAAAAGTCTGATACTTAATACATTACAATGAGCAGTTTATGCCAAAAGAAGTCTTATAGTAGGGACTGGGAAGGAAATGCTTTTGAAGTTTCCATTGCTTTGAGTAATATCATTTCATGATTTAGGTAACATCCCCAAGCAGAGGAGGGGCCCATCCTTAGGAATGCAAAGCCCTGCAGAGAAGGAAAGGGTTGAGGAGGGTCCACCCTACCTCTTTTCCTTTACACAATGGCCCTAGGCTTTTGTATACAACCTGCTTTTGTAGGCTGAGGACATTATGCAATACAGCATAATGAGATGGAAGCATCTCAAAAATAAATATCAGAAATGACTTGGAGGGAACTTCTAAAGAGAGCAAAACTCTAGCAACCAGTGACATGTTAAAGGATCTTTTTCAGCCAAGATGAGTCTTTCCCAAGATAGTAGAGTTATTCTAGAACTATGATGAGTATTTATGTAATTTTGAAGCAGTTTAGAGTACCTAGGATGTAGTCATTCAATTTATGAAATGAAAGACAGAGAAATACTGTAACTGTGTACCCATTGGCCCTCATTCCTCTCTATCTTTTCTGATGGCTTTTTATTAGCTTCCACATAACCCTATGCATAATGTATATCTTAGTACATTTCATGTTATATTTTAATTATTGACATGTTTCGCTCTTCCACTAGTTTGGGCTTCTTGAGGATGGGGGTTCATAATAGTACCTGTAAGGTTTTTCTGGGCAGCGGCGAAAAGAAAAGACAGAGAGAAAGAAAGAGTGGGGCCAAACCACGTGGCTTTATTATACACTCCTGGACGAGGTTCTGGGACCCCAAGGTGGGGGGCCCAGAAGTTGCCCGGGTTTGAAGGGGCTGAGGCCTTTTATATCCTTTGGGCCTGGCTAAGGACTTTTGGCAGGAAGAGCTGGGGATTTTCCATTGTGACCTTGGGTGGTCATTGACAAATAGGAGGGGCTGGAGGAATTTTTGGAATCCAGGAGCCAAAAACATTCTCATCAGGTGGATATCTGGGTGTGGTTCCTCTCTGCGGGGCCTGGCAGGTTTGTCCTTGTCTGGTCTCCTGAGCCTTTTCTTTTTTGATATAGGGATGGGAGGGGGCTGCCACCAGCCTTGCCGTACCCTTATTCAGTAGGTAAACGATAAATATCGAATGTGCCGAGCGTGGTGGCTCACGCCTGTAATCCTAGCATTTTGGGAGGCCAAGGCGGGTGGATTGCTCAAGGTCAGGAGTTCGAAACCAGCCTGAGTGAGACCCCATCTCTACTAAAAATTGAAAGAAAGAAATTGACCAACTAAAAATATACATACAAAAAATTAGCCGGGCATGGTGGCGCATGCCTGTAGTCCCAGCTACTCGGGAGGCTGAGGCAGTAGGATCGCTTGAGCCCAGGAGATTGATGTTGCTGTGAGCTAGGCTGATGCCATGGCACTCACTCTAGCCTGGGCAACAAAGTGAGACTCTGTCTCTAAAAAAATAAAAAAACAATAAATATTGAATGAATGAAATTGCTTGAGTTCCTCAGGGTCACATAGCTAATAAGGTCCAAAATCGGAGCACCTAGGTCTTCAAATTCCTAGCCCAGTACTATTTTCTACTATACCATGCAGTCTCTATCTGAGGTATTAAACAACTTTTCTCATGTTCATTTACATTCTCTTATTACAATTTTCATTAAATCATCATTTGTTAATTAATGTTTTGATGGGATGTAAGTTCCTGTTATCTTGCATAATACATTTAATTGCATTTCCCTACTGAATAAAAAAAAGCAACAGTTCAGATATTTCTCAGTTTCTGCCTTACACCATATATTCAGATAAACCAACATTATAATCTAGACAATTGAAATACTATATAATATAGCTAAAAGAAAGTTTAAAGAAGGAAGACCATTTTCTGCCTTTGCTTATAACGAGAAGGCAGCTAAAGCAATGCTTTGCCAATATATATGTATCTGACTAGCTAGTGTTCTTCAAATCAAACTCTAAAAGGCTGTATACTTTAAGAGATATGAAAATGAGCCCTAGCCCTATATATGACTTGGACATCTCCTTTCAGAGATTAATTTTCTCATCTAATGAGCAAGCAAGATGTAGTTAATAATATTTCATATTTACTATACCTTAGAATTAGAAAATATTTGACATATATTATTGTATTTGATCCTTACAATCCCATGAGAATGGCAGTATAGGTCTTTTTATATCTTTTGCAAATGAAGAAAATAGTTCTTACTAGGTTTAGATGATCTGCTTAATGTCACATGGCTAATATGTGACAAACTTAGATCTAGAGCTCAGAGTCTTTGATGCTTAGTGTAGTGCTTTCTCTGCTCTAAGGTACTGTCTATAAAACACTCTGAAATCTTTACATAAATCACACTAAAACACTCATAGTTAGCAGACTGGAAACGTGTCAAGGCTACAAGAGGATCTAGTAAGTGGAGTATGAAAGGGTGCATCTTGTGATTGCGTTCTTCCAGGATGTGGCTTAACCAGCAACAAAAGGTATCAGAAATGAAGTATAGTAGCTGGAAGAGCCACTCCCCGTTGGACTTAGGCCCTTCTATCATTGCATAACTAAAAGACCTTTTCAGTTTGTTTGTTTGACATATCAAATTTGAGTTGTCCTATTCGGACCAGGCAAATAAAAGTTTTTGTAAAGGCCTTTGAGAAGAATGTAGTTGTACACTTGATCTTCTTTGTATAAAAAGGTGGGAGTGGGCAAGAGAAATAGGAGCTTCTATGTTATTTGCCATCAAAACAGGATATGGGAAGCTCAGAAACCCCTCCTGCTTAGCTGCTTCCCAGCAAGCAATCTGGAGAAATGGGAGGGTTGAGGAAAGTGGTTAGTCTAGTGTTATAGAGCCTTATGTCAGAAGCAGATGTTATGGGTTCAGTTGACTAAAGGGTATATCAGTGTCATTATTCAATAATATGGACCTCAGTTTCCCTAGCTGTGAAATTAAGGACTTGGACTTGATGACAGTTTAATTTTTTAAAATAATAAATCTATTTACATGGTTCATAATTCAAAAGATATACAAGGGGCCAGGTGCAGTGGCTCATGCCTATAGTCTAGCACTTTGGGATACCAAAGTGGGAGGATTGCTTGAGGCCAGGAGTTCATGAGTAAGAACGAGACCCTGTCTCTACAAAAAATAGAAAAAATTAGCCAGGCGTGGTGGCATGCACCTGTAGTCCCATGGTCCCAGCTACTTGGGAGGCTGAGGCAGGTGGATCACTTGAGCCCAGGAGCGTGAGGTTAAAGTGAGCTATCATGATGCCACTGCACTCTAGCCACAGCGAGAGGGAGACCCTGTCTCCAAAAACAAACAAACAAAAGGTACACAAGGATATTCAGTGGAAAAGTATTCTTTTACTCCTACTCATATCTGACCAGTTCCCTCCAGGGGCCCCCATTTTAGCCACTTATTTTGTCCTCTTCCCCCAGAGGTAGTTTAGATATATATAAATAATATATTTACTTTTTCCTCTTTTCAAATTCTTTACAAATTATAGCATGTAGTGTACTCTGCTCTTTTTTCATTTGATAGTATATCTTGGAGATCACTCTATATCTGTATATAAAGAACTTCCACTATTCTTGTATATGGCTGCAAAGTATTCCATTGTATGGAAATATGATAGTCAGTGCCCTATCAATAAATAGGCTGTATTTTCAATATTTTGCTGTTACAGACCTGTAATGAATAACTTTGTACATATAACAGTTCACTTATGTGTGAGGATATCTATATGATAAAATTTAGAAGTAGAATTGCTGGATTATAGGGTATGAACATCAGACTGATAACTACAGACCATTCTAGTTCTAATCTTCTATAAGATTTTAATTGTAAATGAGTATTGAAAGGGAAGAAAAGGTATTGTTTTCTTTGAAACATCTTCGCTTTTCTCTCATTATTTAGAGACTAAGTCTTAAGTAAGGGCCAAGTATAGGCAACCTCACAAAAATTATGTTGAATTGCAGACTTCACTAAAGTCACCTGCATTGTGGTTCTATATATATTTCTGATGCTTTTCGGTATGATATTACTGAAGAGCTAATTTGCAAGGTGAACATTATAAACTCAGAACAAAAGGAAACTATCTCCCAACTACGTTTACCAGCATTTACCAAGTAGAGGATTTGGAAAGTTTGCTGTTAATACAATCTATGTAGAGAATGAAAAAGAAAAGATAAAGAGAGCCTAAATAATATTGGTCTGTTTATGTGTGTTTCTTACTATCTTCCCAGTTTTGTTTTGTTTTGTTTAAGAGACAGGGTCTTGCTCTGTCACTCAGGGTAGAGTGCAGTGGTCCAGTCATAGCTTACTATAACCTTGAATTCCTGGGCTCAAACGATAGTCCTGCCCCAGCCTCCCGGGTAACTTGGAGTAGCCGGGACTACAGGCACACACCACCATACCCAGCTAATTTTTTTGGTAGAGATAGGGGTTTTGCTATATTGCCCAGGATGGTCTCAAACTCCTGGCTCAAGTGATCCTCTCACCTCGGCCTCACCACACCCAGACTGTCTTCCCAGATTTTATGATGGTTATGGGGTATATGGTAACTTTGTGAAATGTGTGATACCATAGCAATCACTAGTCTTCTTGTGTTGTTTGTTTTTAATTGACACATAATAATTGTTCATATTTATGGGGTACAGTGTTGTTTCAATACATATATACATTGTGTAATGGTCAAACCATGATATTTAACACATCCATCACCTCAAACATTGATCATTGTGGTGAGAACACTCAGAATTCCCTCTTCTGAATATTTTGAAATATACACTATAATTTTGTTTACTATAGTCAGTAGTCTTTTCAAGAAGCTAGGCACCATAAAGCAGATCAGAATGGTATCAGCCACCCATAACTTCTTAACCATACCTAATAACCTTCCTTCCCTTCCTATCTCACCTTCCTCATTCTCTTTCTAGGTACATTTGTGAAATTTGTTCTGTACAATAGCAGGTTTAAGCCAGAGCCTCCATCCTTTTTATCTCTGAATTCCTTGTAGCCCCTGGGACAGAGGATATTTAATAAATAAATGTTTGTTGAATTGAGTTTGGGTAGATGTCAAAGTGAGAACCTCTGTTTTGCTACCCTCTCAGGTACCATATTCTTCCTTTCCCCTTTACAACCTTGATATGCTCATCAAGCCATCCCTTTGCACACTTAAAATGGCTCAAGAAAGGACAAAAGACCAAGTAAATTATCTCAAAGAAGAGTCTATGTCTGCGTATATTCTAAGTAAATGTACACATACATATCTCTTTCTGGCTCCCACTGTCATTCTTTGTGCTGCAGTTAAAATTTGGAAACTTATTTATTTAGTTATATGCTAGTGGTAGCTATGGAGTGAGGCATACTCAGTAGGAACAACATAGAAATATACAATTCAGAATATACATGCACCCTTTTATTCTCACAAATCTCATTTTATGTGTATGAAATCATCAAGATCAAAGTGAATATTAGATGAATATGAACTCTGGCTTATAAATGAATGAAGTACATTTAGAGTATATGATTTGATTAGTGTTGAATTTTCTGATTTTAGAATTAAAAAACTTATCTATGGGCCATACTTTAAGTATTCATAGTCTTTCTGTGGAATAGGTCTGCTAAACTGTGGGACAGGAGATAACCTGGCTCACTTATAGACTATAACTCCTATAAGTTACAGATGACAGGATTATAAGGCCTAACATGCAACTCACTTACGCAGTCCTAGCTTTCCAAATATAAGTTTTCTTCAATACCAGATTCCCAAGGAAAATTGCTGCTGGGTAGTTGAAACTAGGTGCTTCACTGGGCTTCTTTCTGCTGTTCTTTGGACAAGTCGTAAAAGGCTTACAGTCTTTCTAGAAACTAGCCATGAAAAGATTTCCTTCATTATAGTTTCAGCAGTACTGTAAGGTGCATGGTGCTAAGTTATAGCTTAGAATTATTACTTCTGTTAAGAAACTAGAACGCAGAAAAGATAAGATGGACAAAAACCTAGTATAGTATATCATATTTTGATTTCAAGATGGCATTTTGAACTCATTAACTCTTTTCCTTCCCCAAATCCTAGTGAAATTACCATAAAATATAATAATAGGAAAAAGCATCTGTTATAGTCAGAAAATAGGGAGTCAGAAGCTAGAAACTCCGAAGCATTTGAAAGAAAATATGATGCAGATGGGAACCAAAGTGAAGAAAATGACTGACCACCTGGTTCAGCGTAGGTGAAGGACACCCCAGTCTGTTAGGTTAAATGGATAGGAGGCACAAGCGCACCCCTGAAAACCCCCAAAATGAGAACAGCACAGACTAGGAAGAAGGGGTATTGGCGGAGGACAAAAAGGATTGGGGGAATCGTACTTATGCCAAATATAGAGAGAAAAGTAGATTAAGTAGTAAAAATGAGTATTTACAAAAACTTCCTCTATGTAGGCATTGTGCTAAGTGTTTAAATGTACACTGTCACGAGGTAGGTGCTAACATCCCTATGTTAGAGGAAACTAACTTGGCTTCTGTGCTGTTGCCTCAGTTAACTCCTGATAATAATTCTTAAAACACTCCTATAAGATAGGTTACTTTTATCATCCGAGTTCTGGAGCTGAGGCACAAAGATATTAAGTAATTTGCCCGAGGACCCACAACCAGTAGGTACAGTTTTACCAGTTAGAGAATGAGTATAGATGCCTTTGCGTATCTGAAGAGCTGCCATAACAAAAAAAGGGAAAATATCTTTTCAGCCCACAGCTTCCTCCTCATGTTGTTTTGTTTGTTTCAGTTTCAGGATCTCAGGTGGAATTTCAATCTCAATCTCAGGAAAGCAGATCCTGGTTAGGGGCAGATCCTAGAGTGGTCAGCTGGGAGCAAATTAAAAAGTCTCAGCAAAACAGTGTACTTCCTGTTTGAGGTCTGTCTTTCTGGTGGTTCAATCCCTGTATTTCACAACTAATCTAGAAAAATGAAACTACAAAAAATATATAAGTTTCCCTTCATCTGGGACTTAGAGATTTTACTCACCTCTCTCATATCCCAAAGTTGAGTGATTTGGTATTAAATCCAATGCTAGCTCAGAAGGTTCTTTGATTATTAGGTGGTGGTCTGTGTAAATTTTTTAAATGAAACTAGGCTAACTCTATGACCTTTTTGGAATTTCAAAATAAATGTTTTATATAGTTCCTGGTTGAATCTTGGCTTTCTTTCTTTCTTTTTTTTTTATTTGTACATATTTATGGGGTACATGTATTTTAATACATGTGTACAATGTGTAATGATTAAAATCAAACACTAGAACTTATTCCTTCTAATTGTTATGTACTCATTAGCCAATCTCTCTTTATCCCTCCTCACCACACACATTCTTCCCAGCCTCTGATAACTATCATTCTACTCTCTACCTCCATGGGATTAACGTTTTTAGCTTCCACATATGGTTGAAAACATGCAATATTTGTCTTTCTTTTTTTCTTTTTCTTTTCTTTTTTTCTTTCAAGCTCTCATTTGTTGAACATCCAATTCTTAGATTCTGTGTACTATGTATCTGTGTTGTACATCTCTATATATTTCAAAACTGTGGTTCTCAAGTTTTACAGTACATAAGAATTACCTGACTAACTTGATAAACATCTAAACTTTGAGGCCTCACTCCCTAAGGGTGGCTCAGTGATTCAGTGGTGTGGAGTAGGGTCCATAATTTTCATTTTTGGCCAAACATTCCTGGTGATTCTAATCTAGGTGGTTCTTGGACCACACTTTGAGAAGCACTTGAGTTAGGAGGAATGTATTAACAATTAACATTTATTATATACTATGTATGTTATTAATGTGCCAGTCACTTTCGTATATATTTTTATATTTAATATTCATAATGTGAGATTTTATTATCCTAGTTTTATAAGTATATATTATCCTCACAAAGTTTTAGTAACTTGTTCTGAGTTTTAAAGATGGCAGTGCCCTGTAACAGCAGTCTGACTCTAAGACCAGGGAGAGCTCTTGCTCTTGCCGTTTCTGCTTTGGCAAGGTGCCTCTCAGAAGAGATGATTGTTTAAGATTGGTGAATTGGAAAACAATACGAACAGTATGTTCTGAAATGTGTTTGATAAGTATTATAGCCAATCAGAATGTCTAAAACATATCAACTGTTATTTAGAGTGCATTTAGAAAAGACAAGTATGCATTTGTTTCTCATTGCAACTCTTACGAGACACACTCAACTTTTCTAACTGAAATTTAAGGCTCTAAAGGTGAGTTATTCTGTGCCTTGACTAAGGAAACTGTGACCAGAAAGGCTTAATTACCTAATGTAATAGAAAAAAACAGGGCTAGAACTAAAATTTCTTATGTTCTTATAAATTATAATCATTATAAAGGTTATGGTGGGCTCCAACCCATATGTTCACTGGGAGTTATATAGAAAACTGTTGTGTCAATGGTTGGGAATGATGACTCTTTGTGACAATATTCTGCATTTGAAAGTTCACACAAAGGCATAATTATCAGAGGTGATCTGATATTTTAAAGAAGTAGAATGGTGACGTTTTTTATGAATTCTTAAAAGTTATGTTTCTAACACTAAAAATATATAGTAAAATGGCATTTGCCACTTTTATGAATTATTAGCAGAATGCTGAGGCTGGGCATGGTGGTTCATGCATATAATCCTAGCACTTGGGGAGGCCAGGAGTTCAAGACCAGCCTGGGCAACATAGCAAGACTCCATCTCTACAAAAACTAAAAAAAAATAATAATAATACAAATTAGCCAGTGTGGTGGCACATACCTGTAGTCCAAGCTACTGCAGATGCTAAAGCAGGAGGGTCACTTGAGCCCAGGAATTTGAGAATGCGGTGAGCTATGAGGATCCCACCACTGCACTCCAGCCCAAGTCACAGAGCAAGACCCTATCTCAAAACAAAATGAAACAGAATGCTGAAATATGACCCAGAGCTTGAGGCTATATGGAAGTCCTTTTCACCTCACTTAGAGCCCCTTAAAAGTAGAGCAGCCAGGAATACTACAGGTGACAGTTTTAGCACATAGTATCTGCCATAAGCACAGTATAAAGCATTGCAAGACACAACTACCCTCAGGGGAGGTGACAGATTCAGTTCCTCCCTGACAGCTTAATGGGCAAGGACTTCATAGGCTTGACAGAGCACTTGGATAACTTGACATTGGTTTACCCTGAATATAGAGAACATCAAACCGTGCCTCTAGGTCTATATTACTTTCTAAGCTCCTCTGAAACTACCACTATTTCCTTATATCAGTTTTTCTGGGTTATACCCAGAAAAGCAAGAAAGCTAACTTTGTGTTAAGAGACAAGGACATAAGATGGTTAGATAGAAGTACCATTCTGCAAATAGAAAGAGCACTAGACTTGAGGTCAGACTGACTACCACTAAACTAACTGTCCTGTGACCTCAGCTAGTCAGTTAACCTATACCTCAGTTTTCCATCTGTAAAATGAGTAACGATTCTTTTAATCCCAGCCTGTCCTTTTAGTGGAGTTAGGTTTGGAAACATACTGCACTGTTCTGTTCAATTCTCAGCAATTCTCAGAAAAAGTGTGCCTGAGTACATGCTACAAAAGTAAATGAAGTTACTATTGGATCCAGACTTAGAATCAATCAACAAATTTTGTTGAATACTCACCTAAAAGGTATATTAGCCTTAACTTAAGCCTTATAGTGCATTCTGCAAACAAAGTGTGAATGGTTTTCTTTGACCTCATTGTTGGGTTTCCACAGAACATAATGATATAATAATAATGACTCAGAGTAATAATAATGCTTTACATATATTATGTGATCTTTTTTCCCTCTTATTTTCCCATTATCTTATTTGAATCATAACCCTGAAGCAGGACAAAACAGATATTATCTCCATGTTTCCATGGGTTTGGGATGAGACACTGAACCTCAGAGAATGAAAGTGCTTCTCAAGGGAGGTAGGGCAATTTCCCCCTGCCCCAGGGTCTTTTGGGAATATCTGAAGACATTTTTGGTTGTCACAGCTGGGTCAATGCTACTGGCATTCAGCAGGTAGAGGCTAAGGACACTGTTAAATATCCTACCTACCCAAGTGCTATTGAAATCTGAACAAGTTAACAGCCTGTATGCATAATACCTATTGTTAACCTAAAAAGACCCATGAGATCTCATAGGAAATGTCACCAGGATACTCAGCTGGAAATGAGCAGAGTCAGGATTTGAATATCGTGTGACTCCAAACTCTTAACAATATTCTGTATGCTTAACTGTCCCCTGCAAAAGGTGGCATGTGACTTTAGAAGCTCTTAAAATCCAGAAGGAATAAATTATTCTTACTACTCCTTATAGAATGTTCTTCAGTTTTGCCCCATTTTGTATCCCAGAAATTAGATGGTTCACCTCATCCTTCTAAAGTTTTAACAGATGCCTTTCTTTATTCTGGCAAATTAAACAGTTATAGCTAAAGGCTCTATAAGAATTGTTTTTTCCTGCTGCAAATCTGCCTCACAGAAGAACTTAAACAGGAAATATGACTCCCTGCATATTATTCATGAATGGCTTCTAATTGCCCTTGGAATAAAATTTAGTCTCCTTAAGAAGACCTGTAGGGCATTCTTAACTCATACCACTTATGCCTCTGTCTTCCATCTCATTGGCCTCTTCTCTCATCAATGTGTTCTATTCATATGACCTTGAATGCCCTTTATTCTTGCCTCAGAAAGGCTCTTCTCTGCCCTTCTACCGACTCCAATAATTTGTCAAGTCTGTTTAAATGTCACCTCCTTAGAGAGGGCTTCTTTCTTTCTCTTCCCACCTGCCCCCCTCCATCTAAATGAGTTATTTCACTGTTATTCTCTGCTACAGTACCCCGTTGTACTTCCTTCATACCAGTTACCACAAATTGTAATTATACATACCTGCACATATTTATTTGCTTCCTTATTTACTGAGGGTTTTCTTCTCTAGAGTAGCTCCACAAAGGCAAGTACCTTATAGGTGGATATTGAAACCTACATGAATTTTGTAAGAATTATTAAAATACTTTTTGAATGAATGAATATTTGGTGAGTGTTATTCCAGATGCTGTAAGGTGGTAGAAGTCAGAAAGTTTCCTGCCCTCAAGAAACTAGCTGTGTATATATGATATTTTTTTATCTTATATTTTAAGAACAGTAAGTCAAAATTTTCATAAGAGAAGATTGCTGGGAAAAATCAGAAAAGAGAGATTTGTTCCATTAGGAATGCAAGAAAAACCTTATGGAATAGGTAGCATTTTAAACCTTAAAGAATGAGCAACTACATTGTAAATTCAGAAGAGCAAGGGCCATGTTTTAGCTCTATCCTTACTTCTAGCATATTTCAGTACATGATAAATGTTGAATAAATAATGGCAGGATTTGTACATATACAGAAAATGGTGAGGGGAATGAATTCAAAGGAATGACATAAGCCCCAAAAGGCATACAAGTATCAAAGTGCTAAATATATTCAGGAAAAGTGAGTAGATGGGTTACAGTACAACATATAAATGTGAAGAGGATTAGATTGAGATAAGGCTTGAAAGATATGTCTGTAACAGAGAGACTTAAATGCCAGATAGCATAAAATCAGTATATCAGTATCAGAAGATAGAGATGAAGATATATAGGTTTCTTTTTGCAGGCAGGAATTAGTTACTGGGAGTATGGCCTAAAAAGCAAATTGCAATACATGTGCAATGTGCTCCAGATGTTTAGAGATCTTAGTATTAGACCTTGGAAAATGAGGAGGATTTGTTGCAATTTGTTGTTAGAGATTGTAACAATGGGCATTCTAGACTGAAGAAGCAATGAACACAGATACCAGACAGAAAAGTGTGGGATATTTCCTAGGAGTGCTAGAAACGTTGGCTGTTGGACTTGTTTGGCTGGAATACAAAGTACATGTAGGCCTTGAAAGTTCGGTGGGGAATCTTTATTTTAGACATCTGTAATTTCAGACCAAGGAGGTTAACAGACATTGGGGATGCTAATGGGCAGTGGAATTTTTTGAGCAGGTAAGTAGGGCTATGCCTTAATTAATTTGTCATTGTTATATCATACAGAATGGACACAGGGCAAGAGTACTACTAGGAAAACCCATGTTTATAACAGAGCTCTTGGTGGCGAAAACCAGAGGCAGGTTGGGAGAATCCTCTAATTGAGGATTAGGAAAACTGACCAAAATTGTGACACATATGGATACAAAATGCAACATTGGATAAAAAGGAAGGCAGGTTTAGTAAAGAACAAACCTTGGGCTGGGAATGAGGATACTTAAGTTTTAGCAAAGGTACCTACTGCCACCCACGGCTTTCTAGTATAACATTCAGCAGGATACTTAAGTTCTCTGTGCATTGGTTCCTCAATCTTAGAAAGAAGAGATATTGTGCAGATAAAATAAGGTAATAGAGTTGGATTTATAGGAAGGAAATGGCATTGTTTCTTACCGTGTCATTTGTTCAGATTCCATGCAATTATTCATTTGGTAAATGTACAAATTAATCTTTTTTTTTTTTTTAAGACAGGGTCTTGCTCTATCTTCCAGGCTAGAGTACAGTGGCATCATCTTGTCTCCACTTCCCAAGTAGGTGGGACTACTGGCATGCACCATCATGCTGAGCTGATTTTTCTATTTTTTGTAGAGAGGGGGGTCTCGCTCTTGCTCAGACTGGTCTCAAACTCCTGGCCTCAAGCCATCCTGCCTTCTCTGCCTCCCAGAGTGCTAGGATTATAGGTATATGAGCCACCACACCCGGCCCAAAATGAAATCATTTTTAAGTTAATTTTATCTTACAGTTTGTTCCATTTCCTCTACTGTCTTTTTATGTGACATTTGTCAAGGTTTAGTGCCCCAGAGACTTAATTCATTTAAGAAGTCTCAGACCACTTAAAGGTCAATAGCAGCTGCTTTTAGAAATGGATGTGAGTTTTGTTTATAGTCAGTCTCTCTCCTCACATTGGTCACAAATCAAATATTTTACAAAAGCATCTATAAAAGTACATTTAGTCAAAAAATGTAAATGTTCATATTCTCCCAAGAGCTTTGTGGTTTTATACTCTAAGCTTCTATAAAATGAGTAAGTGGAACAAGATGAATGTAATACCCTTCCAACTCTTATAAAAAAGTTCAACTTGGCGGGGCGTGGTGGCTCACGCCTATAATCCTAACTCTCTGGGAGGCCGAGGCAGGAGGATCACTCAAGGTCAGGAGTTGGAAACCAGCCTGAGCAAGAGCGAGATGAGATCCCTTCTCTATTAAAAATAGAAAAAACTTAATTGGCCAACTAAAAATATATAGAGAAAAAATTAGCCGGGCATGGTGGCATATGCCTATAGTCCTAGCTACTCAGGAGGCTGAGACAGAAGAATTGCTTGAGCCCAGAAGTTTGAGGTTGCTGTGAGCTAGGCTGACGCCAGGGCACTCTAGCCCAGGCAACACAGTGAGACCCTGTCTCAAAAAAAAAAGTTCAACTTGCCTGTGTTACTTCTGCATCAATTACATTTTGCTACTTCTTGTGATAAAGTTATTGAATAATTTCTAAGCATACGTATTCAATATTATTTCAGACTCATTAAGGTGGTAGAGAGGAAGTTGAGTTTTGTTCAATGTATCTTTAAAAGATTAAGGAATTAGCCTGTCTTACGTCTAAGACTTAGGGGTGGGAACCTGCAGACTTCTGATTTCAAGGTAGTTCTTTTTTTAAGCACCAAAGGAGGCAAGAAAAGCTTCATCTTTCTCTGTTGCATCACTTTTTTTTTTTTTTGAGACAGAGTCTCACTTTATTGCCCAGGCTAGAGTGAGTGCCGTGGCATCAGCCTAGCTCACAGCAACCTCAAACTCCTGGGCTCAAGCAATCCTGCTGCCTCAGCCTCCCAAGTAGCTGGGACTACAGGCATGTGCCACCATGCCCGGCTAATTTTTTCTATATATATTAGTTGGCCAATTAATTTCTTTCTATTTTTATAGTAGAGATGGGGTCTCGCTCTTGCTCAGGCTGGTCTCGAACTCCTGAGCTCAAAGGATCCGCCCACCTCGGCCTCCCAGAGAGCTAGGATTACAGGCTTGAGCCACCGCACCGGCCTGAACCAATCTTTTTATTAAAAGTGATGCAACAGGCTGGGCACAGTGGCTCAAGCCTGTAATCCTAGCTCTCTGGGAGGCCGAGGTGGGCGGATCCTTTGAGCTCAGGAGTTCGAGACCAGCCTGAGCAAGAGCGAGACCCCATCTCTACTATAAAAATAGAAAGAAATTAATTGGCCAACTAATATATATAGAAAAAATTAGCCGGGCATGGTGGCACATGCCTGTAGTCCCAGCTACTTGGGAGGCTGAGGCAGCAGGATTGCTTGAGCCCAGGAGTTTGAGGTTGCTGTGAGCTAGGCTGATGCCACGGCACTCACTCTAGCCTGGGCAATAAAGTGAGACTCTGTCTCAAAAAAAAAAAAAGATTGGTTCTGTAAAATTTGAATTCAGTCAAAAGGATCTAGAAAGCCACAAGTGGCCTTACGGCCACATTTTTGTAATCTATTGTGTGCAGAGTATTAGAAAATGCAAGAGATCCAAAAATAAATAAGCCAGGGTCCTCATGGAGCTTACAATATTAGAGGCCAGGCACAGTAGCTCGCCTGTAATCCCAGTGCTTCAGGAAGCTGAGACAGGAGGATTACTGGAGGCCAGGAGATCAAGACCAGCCTGGGCAACATAATGAATACCTGTCTCTACAAAAAAATTTTTTTAATTAGTCTGGCATGGTAGCATGCACCTAGTGTCCCAGCTACTTGGAAGGCTGAGGTAGGAAGATCATTTGAGCCTAGGAGTTTGAGGTTACAGTGAGCTATGATTTTAAAAAAAAGAGTATTAGAAACTAAACTGAAAAAAAAAGTAGAATTAAGTTTTAACTCTTAACTTTAATTAACTCTAAAGTTAATTAAAGTTTTAACTTTAATTAACTCTAAAGTTAATTAAAGTTTTAACTTTAATTAATGATATAATTCAGTGGTTTTACAGTTGAAGAAATGAAGCTCTAAAATATAAAATAACTTGCCCAACATAGAATTTATCACCTGTGTCTCTCTTACATTTAATCTAGTTCTTTTTCCTTTATATTTTGTTGCTTATATGGTAATTGCATGGTCCATTCATGTTTGCTCAGAAGACATAGGTGATATCGGGATTGGACAATTGGTATTTTATTTTACTTTTTGAGACAGTCTTGCTTTGTCATCCAGGCTAGAGTGCAGTGGCCCAATCATAGCTCACTGCAGTCTCAAACTCCCACCTCAGCCCCTGAAGTATCTGGGACTATAGGCACATGCCACCACAACCGGCCAATTTTTAAATTTTTTTGTAGAGATGATGTCTCCCTGTGTTGCCCAGGCTGGTCTTGAACTTCTGGCCTCAAACAATCCTCCTGACTTGTCCTCCCAAAGCACTGGGATTATGGGCGTGAGCCACCATGCCTGGCCATCTCTTGAAAATGATAACCCTCAATGGCTGTATAATTCATCATGTAATCAGTTCCCCCAGAATCTGTCTGTCTTGCCCTAACAGGTTTCTCATTTTCTTTGCTTAGTTTGAGCAGTTTAATAAGGTGGAGTGATGTAGAACGATTAAATTTATGATAGAAGGGGATGACCTTGAACCAGTATCTGGAAATAAAGTGTTTCTTTGTTTTATTCTGATTAGAATCAAATCACAGGTTTTCTTTCTATCTTTCCATAGAAACAGGTAGAATAAGATTCTCAGGGTACCTCCTGAGTTATCGTCCTTTTCTGCTAAAATAGATATTTTTAGCCAAGAGCTTCTGAGTAAAGGAGCTATTCCTACTAATTCCTAGCTTCAGTTTTATTCTTTTAAAAACTTGTCAATCCATGCAGCATTTCTTGTTTGCCTAGATCATTGGCCACTCATAAATGAAGGTGCATTAAGTGTTAAGTGTAATTATTAAAGTAGTTTTCCCTTTTATGTGTCTGGCAGTTGGTTACTTTAGATGCAGCCCATTATTCAGATGTATGAGTAATTCAGCCACATAAATTCTGCTGTCACTTAAGTGTGGCATAGTTTGGTTTTTCTACATGAAAAGTGCTTTCAGGGGATCCTGTACAGATTATCTGAAGTAATAGAGCTCACTTTGGTATATGGTAAAGAAAGAGATAATATTATGATAATGATTACTGAAATCTGCAGATAATCACTAAATTAATTCTTGGCCAGTTCTTTTAACATCTTCCTCAGCCCACCTTTCTATAAAGAAAGGCAGGTGAGAATTTGTTGTAGATGGTCCCTTGCAATTATTATCAACAAAGATAAAAAGTCAGAAGGGCAAACAGCCATTATTTTACTGGAGAATTTTTTAAAGGATAAAATCTAAGTTTCTGTGTGTGTGTTTTAGGGGGGTTTGTGTGTGTCGGGTGTGTGTGTGCGTGTTTTAGAGGTAATGATAGTGGTGGGTTTGGGATATTTACTTTCCTGAGTGCTGACTGTCCTTGTAAGCCTACTTTTATAGCAAGTGCCATATTGACTCCTATCACATGCCAAACTTAATCTGGGGGGAACAATATGTATTTGAATATATATAATTTTAAGGCATTTTACATTTCTCTTTTTTTCTTGTTGACTTGACCTATTTTCTTACTGCCTCCACAGATCATTTTATTTACTGTCTTTAATACATTGGTATTGTAGAACTTCAGGAGTTTTAGGTTTTTCCTGTTTCTGGCTGAGACCTATGTTTTACTCAAGTCTAATTATCCTTTGTAAGAGAAATTGATAAAATTAAGTATACTTATGATCATTGCTCATCAAGACAGACACAGGCCAAGGAAAGGCAGCTAAAATATCAAAGAGGTTGTGTGAATATATACATACATTTATGGTCACATTTCTGTCAGTCAATTTGGATTAGGAATGCAAGGCCGGGACCCAGGGGATGAGTGGAACAACATTATAACCTTCAAGAAAAACAGTCTTCTCCCTATATATTCATCAAATGGGATTTCCCCCTCTTGCCTACAGGTATCCACTATGTCTTTTCCAAGCAACTCCAGTATATTGGCCTGGAATGCCAAGTTATGGACAGATACCTAAGCTCTATTTATTTACAGCATTATATCAAGATCTCTCGTTTATTTCCACAACTCCTTTACTACCACCCCTCCCCAGAAGGACAACACAAGTGTAGAATTCATAGAGCCATCAAGAGAATTTTCAAGTTCACCCATAGGAGCACTTGAAACAAAGCCAGAGCCATTTCTCAGAGTATCTCCTAACCCTGTACAGCTCATCAAAAGGCAGGGTTAGCCCAGTTAAACTGGTTACTTGATCATGTGGACATAGTCTATAAGCATGATTTCCTGTTTATGATAGTGTACTGTCTTTGACCTTGAATTTCCTATATCTGTGCTTGCCAAAAACTTTTAAGTCAGCATGCGTAATTAATGACTGCAGAAAGCAGAAGAGCAACTATTTCCCTTTGTTTAATGTTTTTACAAATCTAAAAAGGAACATGACCCTAATCGTTTTAGGAATAAAAACTTTCTTCCTTATCATGGAAGTCAGGAAAGAATGGTAGGCAGTCTCCAGAAGAATTATCTGAGGCTCCAGATTACATCTGTCTGAGTTACACAAGAGATATGATGTGGCAGATGTGTAACCACTTCCGTGTAGTCTTTTTGTGCAATCTAATCTCCATAGTCCCTATGGATTATTGGTTTTTATCTGTCATTATGCAATACCAGGAAAATGAAAGAGAATTTGAAGTTCAGACTAAACCTGTTAGAAATAAGGTCAATGCTGAGACTCAGAATGGGCACTGGAATTTAGCCTTTTTGCTAATTTCCTAACTTCTATCCATAAATTCATGTTTATTTTGCTAAAGATACTAAATTTTGCAGACTCTGGCCTCTAGGTAAGCTTTATGTTGTGTCTGTGTTGGGGGTGATAGGAATAGGGAAAACTTTGATAATCTTCAGTGATAGACTGTGAAAGACCCTTGAATACAGGAAACTCTGAAAACTATTTGTATAAATATTATACCATACTTATTGAATGGGAGAAAGAGGAAAGCAGAAAGAAATGCAAAGCTCTTTGACATTCGTTGTAGAATGTGCCACTCCTGATATTTAATAGTATGCAGGGTCATAGAAACAAGTTGGCGTATAGCCAATTTGAGCTACCTAACTGAAGATAAGTGTTTCCTAGAAACTGAATGGTAATAAAGCTTCCCTGAGAAAGAAACTTCTTTAACTATTTTATATGAGCTAAGTTCCACATAAACTTGTTCTTTTTTTTTTAAGTTTATCACAGATTTTAATATCCAATAAAATTAACATGATTAAAAGGCTTTGTTTGCCATGTAAAGTATTCTACTTACATCATGTAATAAGCTAAGAAAGCAGTTTCCATGTTACATCAGATGATTTTATCTTTTCACTTTTCATATGAAATGTTGATGGCCTAAAACCTGCCATGAATGAATAAGCAAGGGTAGCACATGTCAGCAGATTTCTTCCCAGGCTATCAAATATCACAAGTTCATATTGATTGTGACCCTAAAGCTGGCAACATTTTCATCCACTCTACTCTTATGTATTTGAAAAGCAGGCGTTATCCATCTACCACAAGAGCACTGTTCACCATGCCAGTTGAAGGAGCCCAACTCGGCACTGCATTTTGGACAAAGAAGCTGTCCATCCGCCACTCCCAACAAAGTGGATTCCATCCACTGTACAGGCTCAATGAAATAAGATGTACATGAAAAGTCATACACAGAATGTGGCTTCAGTCTCTTGTGGACAAAGTCATGAATCCCTTTTCCTTCTTCATGATCCAAAATACTAGATCTTTGAACCAAGGATCGCCTGCACTTTCTACATCTGTAGAGAACCTGATCTGTCAATACTTGTGAAATGGTGGTTGGGTCAACAGCAAAAAGTTCTTGTGGTAAATTCTGCAATTCTGGATACTTCTCTGTAACCTTTTATAAACCATATTGTTTATAAATTGCACTAGAGGTATCCACTTCATTATCCATTGCCTCGTATAATTTCAGTTGCCCCTCAAACCCCTCATTCATCTTAGCCTCTGGTTTGATAGTCTTGAGATATCCATAGGCTTCTTCAAAGATAACTAGGTCAGTTTTCATCAAAGAAGTAGTCACGATAGCAACACTTCGACAAAGTCCTGCATGACCTCTCTCTCGGACCCATGCCTCCAGCAGGAGGGAATGGGAAGAGGTTCTCCTGGTTTGACTTCCCCCCTCATACTTCCCCATTCTTAATTTTTTAGTAGTCAATTTCTAGATCATTTCTCTTGTATTTCCTTAAAGATCCGAGTTTTCTGTGCTAGAAGAAGGAGCTCTTAATGAACTGTTCGCATGAGTGTTGATAGCCACTTTATGGTTTCAATTAGGAGTCAGGATAGGCAGAAGGGGACTTAAAAGTGGTCTTGCTAGAATATTTTGTAGGAGATAAGCTAACAAAAGCTAATAATTAATGCCTTTTTTCACAAAGTTCACTCTTTGGGTTTTCCCTATTCAAGGTCTTTTATCCGCTAAAATTCCACAGAATGGTAATAGCTCCCATTTGTCATTCACTTGGCTAGATGCTTTATGTATGTTACCTCATTTAATCCTCCCAGCAGCCCTCCAAGTTCTATAGGCTGAAAACCCACTCCAGAAAGGCTAAGTAACTTTTTCCTAGGTCATACAATCAGAGCACCTTCCAAATTCTTCAGGTATTTTCCAGGTAATTTCTAATCTTTTAACATAGTTATAAACTCAATGTGGCAAATAAAATATTATAGGTGGATTTTATCATTGATTGTAAGTTAGGAATCCTAAGAGGTTTTTTTGTTGTTGTTTATTTTTCTATTCTATCACTCAGTCATAATGTAATGGTGGTGAGAGCTGGTGGGATCTTTAGGAGGCACTTGGGTCATGAGGGATCCACCCTGGTGAATAAATTAATGTCCACTCTCAGGAGTTCCCATGAGACCGGGTTGTTACAAAGTGAACATAGCTGTGTCTCTTTGCACTTGCCCCTCACCTTTCTTCTTCTCTGCCAGAAGCTAAGCAGATGCTGGTGCCATGCTCTTTTCTTTATAAATTACCCAGCCTCAGGTATTCTGGTATAATAACACTAAACAGACAAAAACAATACTCTTCTTTATAAATAATTCCTAAATTTGATGGAATGATAGAATAAAGATAAGAAGAAAAGTGAATACCAGAAGTTTAAAACAAGAGCAGGAGTTTTAGCCTGTTAATATGCACATAGTATTGTCCTAAAACCAGAAACCCAGCAACTTGATAAATACCATTTTATAAGGATTTTGCTAAAGTTCCATCTTCACTCCTCATTACTAACTCTTCCATAAGTTCTATTAATTGTAATTGCTTTACAAATCAGGAACCTTGATTCCATAAAAGTATGCTACAAACTGGGTTTCTAAGAACCCAGTTCTTTAAGAGACAGTGAAAATGGAGCTAAATTAGAGAAAATAGTTCTTAGAGAGCAAGTAAAGTTGGCTATGGAGTTAGAAAAAATTGAATAAACCAAAGAACAGCACAGCTCATGATTACCATGAAGTTAGACTATCCTTTTCACATTACAGATCAAGAGAGCAAACAGTATTACAGTATCCCTGGATTTTCATTTATTCTTACCTCACTATTCGTTTTTATTCTGGAAAAAAATAATGTAACTTAGAGTAAAGTTATTGAAGGAAACAGGCTAAACCTATCAATGCCAGTTTATCTCCTATAAGTAGAATTTCTATTCTAGAGAGAATGGGTTAGGTTTTTTCTATTGCTTTAGAAGATGAGTTATCCAAATACATATGGCACATCACTGAAAAGTCAAGTGGGAAAAGAAAAAAGTCACTTTTATTTATTATGCTTTAATAATGTCTAAGTTTTTCCCTTTTTGATGTCATTTAGGTTTGGCATATCCCCATGGGTTTTTGTTTGTTTGTTTGTTTTTAGAGTAAGGCTTTTAATGAGCATAGGACTTAACCAGTATTGGGTTGAGTTTGAGCCTACTTTTTTGGTTACTTTCCATCATATTTGTACCTTCCTATTCATAGACCACTGGCTAAGCCTTGCATAGGATTGTGTTACAAATGCATTGTCCACTGACAATGAAAGCAAGTAGAGTCTATTTCTGCTCTATTTCCTAGTATATTTGAATGTGAAATGTATCCTGCACAGAGGACACTTCAAAACAGGTGCATACTTTGAAAGGTTTTCTTGAGATTTGAACACATGAATTCCTGGGTAACTGATTAAGTTGGAAGAGATTTGGTGATGTTTGTCTGATAATGAGGGGGCTGAAAAATTAGGAACCTTTGAATCTTCCAAAATTGTTAATGGTAATAATGTAAAAGTTCATCAAAGAAATTAAGGGTAACAACTCTTAATTACTTTGTGGTATTGTATTCTTGCTTCTTTAACAGTCCTTTACATGTTATCTGACATTGCAAAATGAAAATGATAACTGTTCAATTTCCCTTGCTAGCTTTTAGCTTTGAAGCTTCTTAAAGGAAAAACTCTGTCTTATTAATTTCTATATCTCCCTTAGTCTCCTACAACAGAAAGCATTCTTGCAAATATTCACTGCCTCTTCATGGCCAGGATTCATGTTGATATTATGAAATGATCCCTTAGGGTTTTCTTATGTTGTAATCATTTTCTAGACTTTTATTGGAAGAGAAGAAAATTTGTGTCTTCTACCTGAGTCTCTTTATGAGGATGTGTTATCATTCTCCCTGGCTGGCAAAAGTCTTTTCATTTTATTTCATTTGCTTGGTTCAGAATCATAATTTATGATCATTCAGATACAAGTGGTGTCTCCATACTATCCTCTACCATTTGTCCCATCATTGATAGCTTTTGCATGCTCCATTTTTGTGTATTCTGCTTTTTAGTGTTTACTATTAAAACTTTGTAGACAAAGACCCTGTTATATATCTTTGTGCCTCTAATTTAGTCCCTTTTTGACAGTGGTATTAATAATACCAGATTGTCTCTCAAGATAAAAAAAGAAAAAATAATAATACCAGATTGTCAAGCCCTGTAATTATAATATAATATAATATCTGGAATGAAAGTTATTTAAATTCAAAGTGGAACTTTGATTATATGTAGCTGATGCTTTGCCTTATCCTTCACTAGAAATAAGAACCTATTTCTTAAGTCTACTTTCATAGAATCGTGGAGTGGGAGTTGACAGGAAAATAGATGGATCAGTGTTGGTGTTTTTGAATTAGACACACATGGCTTCCTGAATCTATATAAATTTCCTATCTAAAGTCTATTTCTTTTTACCTCTTAGTAATTCTGTCACAGTACCCTGTTTATTTCTTTCACAGCATGAAATTATTCTGTTTGCTCTATTGTTTCTCTCCCTATCAGATACCTTGCTTGTCTTATTCACTGTTGAATTACCAGCACTTGCTTTGGAGTTTGGCACATAAAAGGAGCTTGATAAATATTTATTGATTGAATGAATCATGAGAAGCATACTCAGGCTCATGAACATGAACACCTACTTGGAATTTCTAAATCCACTCTTTCTTCCACAAACTGGATTTGAGAGACTCATAAAGAGAATCCACCAGCACCTCCCCCTCCACACACACCCCAACTTTCCTAGTCTGTCACCCCACCTCCAGCTATAGGAGTTATTGCTCCTTGGTTTACATCCCAAATTGACTTTTTGCAGTAAAGCAGTGATGTGGTTGTAAAGATACAAGGCTGAATATGCACTCGTCTAGACTTAATTTAATATAGAATATTCAATTTATACCTTGTTTTTCATGTTCTTCACTCTAATGTCCTGATAGGACTAAAATTGTATCCAGAGTCTGAGCACACTACTTGCATAGGGCAGGAATAGACCTTTCTTCAAATTTAAATTAGGTGAAATCTGGTTGTCCTATATGTGAAAATGTAATCTTAATATCCTGGTTAAGCACAGGCCATCCCAATTAGATGAACTGTCTGAACTACTTGCTTTTTATCTACTGACATTTATGATTAGAAAGCCTTAAAGCAGTTAAATTTCATTAGTGGCATCCATTTATACATTATTACAAACTTTCTGTTTCCTACAACCCAAAAAAGCTGCTTTTCTTCTCCTTATCTCACATATATAAAGTTGAACATATATTTAGCATGTTTATTAAAGGAACAATTCTGCAGAACAAGGATTGGTTAGGTGTCTGAAGCCCTAGGTGCAAATCTTTTCTGCTACAATCTCCAGAAGTGATCCATGTTAGCACAAATTACTTATCTCTCCATCCATGGATTATGAAAACTAGTTCCGAGTAAAGGTGCTAGGAGAGCATTCATTTATTGGATGAATTCCATATAGACAAAGTATTTACTGAGAAATAAGATTTTTATACCCTTAAGTTATTATATATAATTTTTTTTCTTAAAAGAATCTTCTGCTGACCCTCAACTTTGCCTGGAAAAATGAATCATTCTCACCATCACCCGACAACTTCATCCTCACACTCCCATGGTGGAGGAGACAGCAACATGATGATGGTGAGTGCCAAAGAAGCAGCAATGCAGGCCCTTTTGAGTACCTTGGGTAATAGAAATATTGGAGTTTTAGGCCAGGCACAGTAGCTCATGCCTATAATCCCAGCAATGTGGGAAACTGAATTGAGAGGATCACTTGAGGCCAGGAGTTTAAGACCAGCCTAGGCAACATACCAAGACCCCATCTCTACAAAAAAATTTAAAACTTAGCTTGGTGTGGTGGTACATACCTGTAGTCCTAGCTACTCAGGAGGCTGAGGTGGGAAGATCGCTTGAACCCAGGATTTCAAGGTTGCAATGAGCTGTAATCATGCCACTGCACTCTAGCCTGGGTGACAGAGCCAGACCCTATCTCTAAAAAAATAAAAGAATGAATGGAATATGGAATTTTAGTACTAGAAGGTTATTATCTTTAAAAATCAGTTTACCAATGAGGAAAACTAAAGCAGATCCAAACAAGTCAAATGATTTGCCAAAGATCATATGGCAAGTTATTTACAGAACCCAGAATCAGGATTCTAGGGTTTTTCCTTCTGTAGTCCCTTCTTTTAAAATTGACTCTTTTCTGAATTAAATTTTGGTCTTTATGCTTTGTGTGGAAAAGAGAAAAAGACCAAAGTTGAAGGAGAGTACTCATGCTTGGTACCTGTGGTAGTGATGCTAGAGTGAAGATGAAGGCCTCGGTAAATGTCTCTTAACTTATTATCCAGACCTACTACTTTTAAATGTTCTAAGCTTCTTTGCCCGAAATTCTTATTTAGGATTTTCATTCATTTCTAACTGACTTTTGGTTTTCTGGCAGCCTATGACCTTCCGCTTTGGCTTTAAAAATGTGGAACTCTTGTTTTCCGGTTTGGTGATCAATACAGCTGGAGGTGAGTAAACTATCAGGTGTTGTTTGAAGGTGACAGTCACATGAGAGACAGTGACAAAGAATTTAGAAACCCAGCACCTCTTTCCGTCCTAGGTACTGAATCAATATGGTCATGATACATAACCTTCTTGGTTCCTACTTCCTACCCAGAAGGTAGAATGCATAATACTTTTTTTGGTCCTCTGGTAAACCTCCCTTAAATAATGTGTATGTTTTGGCGCTCTGAAAAATAATTTAGATATCAAATATAAGTATTTTGCAATCCGTTTCCTTTCATCCTTTTCCAGAATGTTTCCTTGTTCAGTAAGTTATAGGTCCTGGACAAAAGACCACAGTCAAGTTCAAATGCCACAAAATAACCCTTGGTTAAAAACTTTTGATCTAGTACAATCCTTCTATTTTACAGATAAATTAAGCCTCAAATAGTGAAATGGCTTGCCCTAAGTCACAAAGAATTAGTCTACCAGAGATAGGACAGGAACCCAGACCTTCTAGAGCTGCCTGAAACAGTGTTCTTTTGGTCTACCAAACTATGGCCCACTTCCTTCCCGATTCTTGGCATGGCCATCTTAGAGTCACTCCTCGTTTTAGGGCACCTGATCATCCATCTCTTTGTGTCTATTATCTTGTATTGGTATACTTTAAATTCCAATCGCCCAAGCTCAATAGTCAGTTGGACTGCTTTAGGTACTAGGTGTATCTTTAGATCCACAAAGTTAGTTTGGGAAGAAGGAGAGCGTTTAGTTCAGCTAGTGTGTTAAATTTGTGATTTGAATTTATCTCAAGTATTACCAATACTTCACAGTGTGAAAGACTTAGAAATGAAATACCTATTCAAGAAATGTAGTCAGCACTTTTAAAACTATGTTGTTCTTATTCCCCCTTTTCCATATTCTACATTATTTCAATGTAACAAAGCTAATTTAATGATGTCAAGCTGTCAGACCAAAATGTTATTGTAGTTCAGATGATTTTTCTTATCTTAATCAGAAAGTAAATATGTTCTTCAGCAGAGGCAATGGTTTTCACTATCTTAGCTGTTCTTCTCCTACCTGGGCAAGTGAAGAGGTAACAATATAATGTCTTCAGAAACTGAGAGTAGCATTTTTTCTATGTGTCTTTCTAGCTGGACAGCACACTGGCTAATGATTTTGCGCATTTGACAGCACATCATCTTTTCCTTCCTTAGAAATGGCTGGAGCTTTTGTGGCAGTGTTTTTACTAGCAATGTTCTATGAAGGACTCAAGATAGCCCGAGAGAGCTTGCTGCGTAAGTCACAAGTCAGCATTCGGTACAATTCCATGCCTGTCCCAGGACCAAATGGAACCATCCTTATGGAGACTCACAAAACTGTTGGGTAAGAAGAGTTAACAGATCCAGATGAAGTTCTAGAGAGTTAGATTAATTAAGCAGCAAAGCAGCTATTTTATTAGCAGCAGCCTTCTTCCTGAGTTAGTGATTCTTTACAACCTTGATCAAAACTGTCTTTGGAGGTTTGGGGTTGTGGGTCATGAACAGGCCAAAGGAGGAGTGATAGGAACTCTTCTGCAAATGTGAATAGTCTGAGTTGGGAGTGTCGGTCACTTTAGAAGAAGGTAACTGAGGCATCTGTATTTTAAAATATTTGCCAAAATAGTAAGAAACAAGTTAAGAAAGTCAGGTCAAGGTATAAAAGAATGGCAAAGTGCAATGGATTTCTTTCTATAAAGAGTTCTACTTAGTTCTATCCTTATTTTGTTTATAATGTAAGAGTGTACAGATTTTTGTGTTCTAAGAAAGTATTTAGATGATTATTGGTTTTTCCCATCGGTAGGCAAAAGTCTTTGAGATTCAGTTTTAATTAAAATGTAGGTCTCAAAACTAGATTGGACCCTAAGAAATCCTATAGACCAACATTCTGCTTTCAAGTAAACAGTATTATTTATTCCCATTGTATTGATGAGCCTGTTGAGGCTTCAAAAAGTTGTGACCTATCTGGAGATGAGTAGCCTGGTCTCCTCGTCCCTAATTAAGTCATCTCTACTACACAACCCAACCCTTAATTCTATTTCCATTTTCGTAGAATGTGAACTTTGCAAAGGTGGAAGGCCTGTAAATGCTCAGGCAAGTGAGTGGGAGAGTTTAGGACTTCCCTTTCAGGATCTAAGAAGGTAATAAGTTGGGATTACTCCTCATCCCTTTCTCCTCCTACTAGCATATAACCCTATCTGGCCAGTGCTTATAAACCTGACAGCCCCATGCTGTTTCATTTCCAGGGACCAATAGACAATATACAAATGCACAAGTACCCATGAGTTTCCAGAGTGGCTTTGAGACAGTTCAGTTCCAGCTGAGCTTGTAGCTATAGCTGTATCCCCTCTCTCCTGATCTGCAGAGCTCCTTGGAGTCCCTAATTGTTGTGTCCCTGTTTACTCTCCAGGCAACAGATGCTGAGCTTTCCCCACCTCCTGCAAACAGTGCTGCATATCATCCAGGTGGTCATCAGCTACTTCCTTATGCTCATCTTCATGACCTACAACGGGTACCTCTGCATTGCCGTAGCAGCAGGGGCTGGTATGGGATACTTTCTCTTCAGCTGGAAGAAGGCAGTGGTAGTGGACATCACCGAGCATTGCCATTAATGTCAAACTCCATGGCATGGCCTTACCGATTACAGTGGGAAGCAGTTCAGGACTGGAAGATGTGATTCCTGGTCCAATCATCCCTTTTTGCTCCTGTCTCTACACACACACATACACATGCCCCTGCTCAACAGAAGTTTAATTTACAGTCTCTGAGCTAAAGTGGTAACCTCCCAAACTTTTTTCTAATAAGCTGAGATTCCCATATCTCTTGAGAAGCTGCCCATGAGGTGTCTTTTCCTCCCCCATCATTCTAGATCTAAGTTATATGTTCTTGTCTAATCCAGGTAGCTTTCTATTCAATGACTTGATCATCTACTTCCTTTTTAATCTTCTGGATTTTTTTAAACAGACAGTAAGTGAATTTGGTGGGTTTTTTCCCTGTGTGAGTGATGGAAAGGGATTAATTTCAGCCAGGATTAATGGCAGCTGAGGGAAATTCTTGCCCAACTAAACCCCAAAGTCAAACTTAACATTAGAAAATAAGGTCCTGTCCTTGGACTTAATGAGTAGGAGATACATTGTGCCTTTCTCTAGGTGTGATGTGTTGCACCAAAATCTTTGTAGTGTGCAGAAGAGTGGTTTGAGACTAAATACAGGCCTAGAGCTTGCAGAGTGTGTATTCTTGAATGGCTAACTCATCAACTTGTGTTCCCACTTAACATTTTGATTAGAATGAACTTGCCAGTCCAAAGAAAAAAAGACAATCAATTTGAGAAAATAGATATTTTAAAATAAAACCATTGGCATTTTACTTTGACTTGGTACCTTGGTTTGTCCCAGCTGAATGAAGCAAAAGAGTTTGAATTATTTTTTTCTCATTATTGTTTTCACATGTCTGCCTCTATGCCAGTGATTTTCAAATATTAGTGTGTATCACAATCACTTGAAGGACTTGTTAAAACACTAGTTGCTGGGCCTTAACCCCAGAGTGCCAAAACTGGCGTTTCTAAGTTCCCAGGTGATGCTCCTGCTGATGGTCAGGGGACCACACTTTGAGGATCTGTGCATTAAACTAAGAAAGCATCACCTGGTGGGGTGGGTTACCTGATTTTGGGCATGGGCGTTTGAATTGCTGGCTGGTGGGGGGTACGTCTGGGCCTAACTCACTTAGTAAATGCTGCTACTCAATGCTTAATCATTCCACATTTATTCAGCTCCAGCTGTGTATATGTGTGCCCTCGCACACATGCACAAAGGGCTATAGCCAGAGTATTTTCACTAGCCTATATGAAATCACTAGTCCTTATTTTTAAAGACCTGTTGTTTCTTGGAAGTAGTTTGAATGTTGAGAGAGACCTTTGATCTGCAGTGTAAATCCACCAGTTATGGTCCAGAAGGGCGAAAGTCCAGCTTTCTCTTTGGAGAGACTGAGGGTGTGGTTTGCTGATAGCCAGATTTTCCTCACATACATGCCCATCCCAGGCAGACCCTCATCCTCCACGTGACCATCTTTGTTACTCTGGGGGGCTTAATTAGATCACAAGTGGCCAAAACCTCATTTCTCAATTAATCACATTGGATTTTTATTCTGTTCAGTTGTTTGTCTACACGGCAGTCCAAACTACCTCTGTAAAGGGAGTCTTCCTTGGCTGGTCTGTTAAATCCTACCCTCCTTGGTGCTAGATCTAATTGTGCCTCAGGGCGGAGGACACAAAACAGTACTATCCTGTTGAAGTTTGTACTTTCTCTATGGGTGCCAGTTAAATATTGGAGAGCAAGGAATGTGTACTTGTATGGCTTTGAACCAAGAGGTAGGAGGATCACTTGAGCCCAGGAGTTTGAGGTTGCCGAGAGCTGTGATGACACCACTGCACTGTACACAGGACAACAGAGCCTACTGGTAGAGGTTAAAATCCATGAACCAACATTTAGAGCTTTGTGCTTTTGTTTCATTTCATCCCCTTGCAATGATACTTAGCATGAGCAGAGTGAATGACAGGTACTGACAGAGTCCTATGTTAAGGTATAAATAGCCTGTTGTTCACCAGGCACAGTGGCTCATGCCTGTAATCCCAGCACTTTAGGAGGCCAAAGCAAGAGGCCAGGAGTTTGAGACTAGCCTGGGCAACATACTGAGACCTCATATCCACAATTTTTTTTTAAAAACGTAGCCTGTTGTCTCAGAAACCAAGGAATAATAAAACCATGAGACATAAATAAGAATCAATGTTTAGTAGTGACTCTGATGCTCTCTAGCAATCTCAGCATGAACTGCTATAGAGTACCCTTCCAGGAACAGGACCTTATCAGTAAGATAAAATCAAGGCCAGTTAAGACAAAGTGCCATAAATTTGAAACTCAGAAATATCAGTTTGGGATTGGTCTTTAGGTATTCAAGATAGAGATAATTTCCTGAAAAACCTGAATTTCAGGGAGTCTTGGACTAGATTGCTAAGGATGAAGCCAGTGAAGGAGAAAAAAGTTAAAGCTTAAATTCCATCATACTTGAGCTCTTGGATTATGATAATATCACGATATCATTGACTTTCATTTGTTTTCCTGTTCATTTGATATTTAATGCCTGACTTATTTGTTCCTTTTCAATTCAAATTTCTCATTTCCTCCTTCCTTGTTCACATCTGTTGGAAAACTGTATCCCCATCTCTTGGCCTCTTACTCTGCTCTCCGTTTCTGTCTTTCAGTCTTTTATCTCATATGTCTAATTTATTAAATCTCCCTAGCAGTCCTGATGCAGTGGACATTGCTATGCTATGGATATAAATACCAACCCAAAGTTGGTATTTATAAACCTATTGGAGACCTTAAACATGCTTCAAGAAGCAATTGCCCCAGCTGGGTATGGTGGCTCACGCCTGCAATCCTAGCACTCTGGGAGGCTGAGGTGGAAGGATCGCTTGAGGTCAGGAGTTTGAGACCAGCCTGGGCAAGAGTGAGACTCCGTCTCTACCAAAAAATTAAAAAAAAAAAAAAAATAGAAAAAATTGGCCTCTACCAAAAATAGAAAAAATTAGCCAGGCATGGTGGTGTGTGCCTATAGTCCCAGCTACTTGGGACGCTGAAGTAGGAGGATCACTTGAGCCCAGGAGTTTGAGGTTGCCATGAGCTGTGATGACGCCACTGCACTCTACACAGGACAACAGAGTGAGACTCTTTCTCAAAAAGAAAAAGAAAAAAGAAAAAAGCAATTGCCCTGCTGGAACTTGTATAAGGCTAGATAAAGGGAAACCTAGTACCCTCCTCAGAGTTGTAGAATCTTAGGTGCTGTCTCCAGTCTATGACGGAGGAACACTCAGCAGCCCCATTGGCCACAAATAGGGAATCCTCAGTGTGTCCACCAGGGGATTGGAAATTAAGGTTTCTTCACTACTTCTGTGGTAGGGTTGTCTGGAATTCCCTTTCAGACTATGAGTACTAGTCTTGAGTTCTAGTCACAAGGGGTTCTGTATAAGGAGCTGGGAGGAAGGAGCAGGGGGTACACTTTCATGTCATTTAATTTTGAACCTGCCCTCTCCAGCTGCTTCTTCAGAAGATACATCTAAAGATACAAAGACTGTGTTTGATGTAATGCCTTAATCACTGGGTCTACAATTAATGTTGACTATTTTAGATTGTAAGTTCCTGGAGAGCAGTATTGCCTGTAGTAGGAATGTTTTAACAGTGTCATGTGCAAAAGAACAAAATAAATATTTTGATTTTGTGATTCTATGCATATTTTTCCACCCAGAGTGATGTCAGAGTAAGCTAGTCTCCTCATAGTCTGCATACAGTCCATCAGTTTTTAGAATGTCAAAGTCTTTTAGGTGGTATGATCCCTTTATGTTTTCATCTCACCCTCCTACTCTGCTCAAAGTGATGAACTAGTACATACCAGAAGATCCACGTGAACTTTTGCATAGGAGTCAGTCTTCATGGAGCTGCAGATATTTCAGTATACCAAAGATTCTTGAAATTTATCCTTTTTTCCCCCCCTGTGGACCTCATCTGGCTGGAGATAACTGAATTTAAAAGCTGTTTTTTGTCAGGTTATAATTCCTTCCCTCTGTATTCTGTCAGGCAAGAGCTTCTGAGTCTGGCCTCTAGGAAGTTCACTGGCAAACCTAGAGTCCTGACCCTGCCTATCCCTTTAGTCTTGTCAGAGTGCTGGTGTTATTTGCTCTTCCCACTAGCCCCCAGTGGGCATCTTGCCAATTAACACCACTGCTAGTCTCTTCATTCGTGTAATATGTTGAGCATGGCCTTTGGAGTCCATGGGTTTGAATCCTGGCTCTACTACTTACTAGCAGTGTGACCTTAGGAAAAGTTATTCTAAAAATGCCTGAGCCCAATAATGAATGCTGGCAAGGATGTGGAGAAGGGAGAAGCTAGTATGCTGTTGGTGAGAATGTTAATGAGTGTAACCACTATGGAAAACAGTATGGAGAGGTTCCTCAGAAATCTGAAAACATTATAAAACTACGAGGTGACCCAGCAATCCCACTGCTGGGTGTATATCCAAAGGATGGGAATTCAGTATATCCAAAAGGTATCTGCACTCCCATGTTTGTTGCAGCACTATTCACAATAGCCAGGATATGGAATCAACCTAAGTGTCCATCAACAGATGAATTGATAAATTGTGGTACATATATACAATGGAATATTATATAGCCACAAAAAAGAATGAAATCCTGCCATTTGCAACAACATGGATGGAACTAGAGAACATGTTAAGTGAAATAAGCCAAGGACAGAAAGAAAAATCTCACATATTCTCACTCATATATGGGAGCAAAATATTAAAAACAATTGATCTCATGGAGATAGTAGAATGACGGTTACCAGAGGCTGGGGTGGGTAGGGGACAGGATAGAGTGGGGATGATTAATGGGTGCAAAAATATATTTAGAATAAACAATACTTGATAGCACAACAAAGTGACTATAATCAACAAGTTAGGGTGTACTTTAAAATAACTAAGAGTGGAATTGGAATGTTCCTAACACACAGAAAAAGTTAAATGCCTGAGGTGATGGATACCCCAATTACCCTGATTTGATTAATTCATATTGTATGCCTGTATCAAAACATCACATGTACCCATAAAGATATATGGGTATTATGTACCCATAATTAAAAATAAAAGAATTTTTAAAGAGAAAAGTTACAAAAAAAAGAAACAACCAAGCCTTAGTTTTCTCATTTATAAAAAGGCAATATACCACCTATTTGAATTAAGAGCAATACGTATAAGGCAGCCAGCACAAAATAGGCATCCAAGCTATAGTGGTTTTTTTCTTATTATATACTGGTTATTATTACTCTAGCTTTCAGGAAAATTAAAGGTACATTCTTCTGGATAAAGTATCTGTTTAGGAGCACCTGACCAACTTCCAGAGTTTGGGTAATCCAAAAATGAACAGAAGTAGTATTTCTACTTCTTATTTGTGCAGTAGTACCTAAGAAATACAGAGTCAATGCATATGATTTCAGTTTGTGCCAAAAAAGGTTTACAGATGCAATAAGCTCTTTTCTACTGATCTAATCAATTGTCTCTTCTCTATAAATAAAATAGCATGGAAATTTCCTGAAAACAGCAACTTCTCACTCTACCCTATATCCCTACTTTCTTAGACTTAGCTGTGGAAGACTAAGAAAGTGATGTAGTAATAAAGTTTAGTACTGTAGATTCAGAAATCAGACTGGTAGCTCTTCCATAAAGCCTTTGCAGGCTTCAAGATACTATAACTTGATTTCCCTACCTGGAGCCTGACTCAAGTTTTTTAAGACAGTAACACAGTTGAAGGTCCCAGATTAAACTGGAATAACAAAGGTTTTCTGAGAATGTCTGGAACAAGAAGGGAAACTATTCCCTTCTATCCCTGCCTCTCCCACATTCTTTTTTATTCAGACTTCAACTACTCCAAAAAGCCTAGGTAAAATCCTGCTAAACAGCTGGTGATTCCCTATAGTTGAATTAAACAGTGAAAGCAATAGGACATGATTCAAAATTATCCTCTAAGCTGCCTCTCAGATTGGTTCCTGCTAGAAAAACTTCTTAGGCAAATTGAGAAAGGAAGAAAAATTGGAATGGTGGTAATACTGTTAAGAGCATTCTTCTTGTTTCCTTCAATTGCTTGTCCTCCCAAAGTTGTTCCCAAACTAGCTATAAAGCCATTCTGTAAACATCTGGCACTTATAACTCCTTCAGGTTTACACAAAAGCACTAGAATTTAATCTCCACAAGGGCAGGGATCTTTGCTGATTGGCAGTGGTAGGCACTCTATAAATGCTTGTTGAATAAATGAGTTAAATGAAAGTGACAGGGATCAACTGGAGTTGTTCTGTGCTTAGGGTCTTTTAATAAAGATGAGAAGATGTCAGGCTCAGTGGCTCACACCTGTAATCCTAGCACTTTGGGAGGCCGAGGCGGGCGGATTGCTCGAGGTCAGGAGTTGAAAACCAACCTGAGCAAGAGCGAGACTCCGTCTCTACTATAAATAGAAAGAAATTAATTGGCCAACTAATATATACAGAAAAAATAAGCCGGGCATGGTGGCACATGCCTGTAGTCCCAGCTACTCGGGAGGCTGAGGCAGGAGGATCGCTTAAGCCCAGGAGTTTGAGGTTGCTGTGAGCTAGGCTGACACCACGGCACTCACTCTAGCCTGGGCAACAAAGTGAGACTCTGTCTCAAAAAAAATAAAAATAAATAAAAATAAAGATGGGAAGAATGATGTTACTTCTGTAGCAATTGCCTTTTAAAGTCTAGGTTTAAGAGTGGTATTATACTTCAATAACCATGCCTCACAATTTTCCAAAAATATATTTATTTTTAAAAACAAAAATCAGATAAGTTTTACAGAGTTAAATTTTCCAGAGACAAACCAGAGTTTGGATTCCAGCTCAGGGTGAAAGTTAAGCATCAGTAATCCCAAGCAAAAGTATTTCTCTCTGCAGGAGGTAAAACATTCTGCTTGACTGCGAGCACTCAATTCTCTAAATCTGGTTTGTACTTCTGCCATCATTAGATTCCATTCCAGGGCTCTGACATGCGAGATAATCCATCTCTAAAATTCAAAACTTCCAAATTGAGATGAGCGATCATTGGGCTTGGGTTGGGGTTTATAACCAATTCGATCATTAATCATTTGTTCCCGGCTCTTGGGGTCACTGCTGACCCCAGCAGCTCCTTCTCCATCACTGCCTCCTATGACTTCCACATCTTCCTTCTGTTTCTTTCGGGTCTGAAAGTATAAAAGTTTTAAGATTAAGGCAACATTCTTTCAATTAGCAAATGTTTATTTAGCATCCATCATGTACTAAGCATGAGGTAAAAGATAGGGTTAGAGTCTAAAGAACAATAAACTGAAATCCAAGGTTTAGGATAGTTAGGGGCACAATGAAGATAAAAGTATAATCCCTACCTTCCAGGATGTCACAGTCTAATAGGGAAATAGGCAAATAGACAATTATAGGGTGATTAGGACTATGACGGGGAAGCCCACACTGCCAGAGAGACACAAAGAAGAGGAGTTGGGGAGTGGTGGAGAGTCAAAGCAGGAAGCTGCAACTGGAAAGATACGTAAGAGCGACAAGGGGAAGTGAAGGATTATTTATTCAAAAGAGTAAATGGAAAAATAAAGTGAGCAGTAAAACAATAACCACCAAAAATCTATAACCTGACTGATCCCATGAGACTGAAAGTAATACTAGAAAGTTTTATGCTATCAAAAGGTCTGAGTTTTGGGGCTTCCTTTTGTCTTCCTTAACGATGACTACAGAATTCACAAAGTATGTCTTGGTTTATTTTCAAAAAGAGACTAACACTTAGCCTATATTGACCACTATCTGACTATAAAGACGATATTAGATGATAACTTTCTCTAAGAGAATGAATAGTTATTTTAACTATTGTTCCTTATTAGAAGAATGGCTCAACTATTCTAATCACTGAAATTACCACCATTCTTCATCACTTATTCCTGAACTGTGAGCATTTAAATGCCAACATCAAAGTATTACAGTGAATCAAATAAGGTATTACCTTTCATGTTACAAATATAATGACCTTCCTGATTACTCTCTAGTTAGTCTACACTACCAATAGGTGACACTAGAAAGTTGTACCCAAACACCTTTGTGAAAACAAGTTCTATAAGGCAAAGGACTCATCATTCAGAGACTATCCAAATGGAATGAAATCATTTATTTATTTATTTTTAATTTAATTTAATTTTTTTTTTTTTTTGAGACAGAGTCTCACTTTGTTGCCCAGGCTAAAGTGAGTGCTGTGGCGTCAGCCTAGCTCACAGCAACCTCAAACTCCTGGGCTCAAGCAATCCTCCTGCCTCAGCCTCCCAAGTAGCTGGGACTACAGGCATTCGCCACCATGCCTGGCTAATTTTTTCTATATATATTAGTTGGCCAATTAATTTCTTTCTATTTACTATACTAGTATACTACTCTATAAGAGTAGAGATGGGGTCTCGCTCTTGCTCAGGCTGGTTTCCAACTCCTGACTTCGAGCAATCCGCCCGCCTTGGCCTCCCAGAGTGTTAGGATTGATTATAGGCGTCAGCCACTGCGCCCAGCCTGGAATGAAATCATTTAAAAGGCTTCCTACTATGAACAAGTGCTGACTTTCAGAATCTAGTCATGGTAGTCTAATCAAACTAATTTTGGTAAAAAGTGAAATATACCAGTTTTCTACTGGTTTCATTTTAGTTTAGGGTGTGACTTTCCCTCCTTCCTAAATTACTCTAAAACAGGTCAAACCCACTAGGTAATTGCCTTTTGTGGAAAGACTAACTCAATGGTGAGCTGACTCTGCAGAGCCTAAGTTTGGTATGCTAACTTTTATGAGACAGGTTACAAAAGAAGTTTAAACCATACTTAAAGCTCATCCTTAATAACGCACTATCAATATGTGGGTTTTTGTTTTTTCTGAGACAGAGTCTCACTCTGTCACGCTGGGCAGAGTGCAGTGGCATCATCATAGCTCACTGCAACCTCAAACTCTTGTGCTCAAGTGATTCTCCTGCCTCAGCCTCTCCAATAACTGGGACTATAGGTGCCTGCCACTGCGCTCAGCTTGTTTTTTCTATTTTTGGTAAAGATAGGGTCTTGTTCTTGCTCAGGCTGGTCTTGAACTACTGACCTCAAGTGATACCTCCCACCCTGGCATCCCAGAGTATTAGGATTACAGGGGTGAGCCACTGCACCCAGCCTCGATATGCATTTTTAAGAAGCAAAAAATGATGATGCTTAGAGAACACTAAACTCTACTGGGATGAAGAATGGGGGAAAGAAATCTTAAGCTATTGGTCTTATCATGAAGCATATACAATACATAACAAAACCACCATGTTCACGAATGCATGCAAAATGTAATGTCCTCTGCCATATGGTACAAAACATCTGCTAGAACAGCAAATGAAAACAGACTTGTACTGAGTCCTCCTTTGGGCCTGGTATCTCAGGGAACAGATGCAGGATGAATATACTCACCCTGCCTTCAAGGAGCTTCAGGTCCAGCAGGGGAAAACAGAAAAACAGACAATTATAACAGAGAGTGACAGTACCTATTAGAGAGGACAGCACAGGAGCATGTTGAATCCAACCCTACTGGAGGCTGGAAAAGCTGAGTCAAAAGATGAGTAAGAGTAAGCCTGGCAAAGAAAGGGAAAGGGCTTTTCCAGCAAATGGAACACAGTGTATACAGTAACTGAGGTTAAAGATAACTCGGTAACAGAAGATAAAGTGGAGAGATAAGCAAAGACCAAGTCACAAAGGCCCTCGAATGCTATGCTAGGGAATTTGGAATTTATTCTGAAAACCACTGAAGAATTTAAGTCTTGGTAATAGACATCTAATACTATGTGGCACGGCCACACTTAAAAATATGTATTGAGGCCAGGTGCAGTGGCTCACACCTGTAATCCCAGCACCCTGGGAGTACGAAAAGGGAGAATTACTCAAGGCCAGGAGTTTGAGACAGCCTGGGCAACACAGTAAGACACTGTCTCTATAAAAAAATTTTTAAAAAAGATTAGCCAGGCATGGTGGTGCACTCTGCAGTCCTAGCTAGTCAGGAGGCTGAGGCAGGATCGCTTGAGCCCAGGAGTTCCAGGCTGCCGTGAGCTATGATTGTATCACTGCACTCCAGCCTAGGGAAGAAAGCGAGACCCTGTCTCTAAAAAGAAAACAAAAAAACTAAAATGCACATTGAGCTCCTACTACAAGCTAGATACTGAGAACTCAATGGTGAAGAAGACAGACATGATTTCTGCAATCAAGGTCCCTAATGTAAATTATTTTATAAGAAATAATTGTAAATTATAATAAATGCTGTTAAAAAAATATAGTGCTTTGTGAGAGCCTAATGAGATGGATGCAGCATGGACAGGAATGACATACCTAACTTGGACAGGGTCAAAAGAGGCCTCTCAGACTGAGGAGGTGACATTTAAACATGACCAGAAGAAGGGGAGCATTCTAGGTAGAAGGAAATAATATGTGCGAAGGCCAAGGAAGTGATGAATATTTTGGTATGTTCAAGGAAATGAAAGGAAGCCAGTGTGGCTGGGGTATAAAAGGCAAAGCAAAGGGTAGCATGAGGTGAAACTGGAGAGAGACTAGAACATCCAAAATCTTGTAGGCCATGGTAAAAAATTCAGATTTTATTCTAAGTGCAGGAAGCCAATGAGGATTTTTAAACAGGGGAATGACATGATCTGAAAATTTTCAAAGATCATTCTAGATACCTTATGGAGAATGAATTGAAGAGACAGAAATTAACAAGCAGAGATGGTTACTTGAAGTAGGGCTGTAACAGTGGAGATGAAAAGGGATGGGGAGATTCTAGACACAGTCTGGTGGTAGAATCAAAGGATTTGCAGACAGATTGAACACAGAGTGGAAGGGAAAGGGAAGACACAAAAATGACTGCCAAGCCTTTGGCCTGAGCAACTGGGTAGATACTGAGATGGGGAACACTAGAGGAAAATGGGAGGATATCTGGTTTGAGGAGGAAATCATGAGTTTTTGTTTTGTTTTCTTTTTTAACATGTTAGGCTGGATATTGACACCCAAAGCTATCAGTTCCTAATTTCTAGAACCTATAAATGTTGCCTTATATGCAAAAAGGGTCTTTGCAGATGTGATTAAATTAAGGGTCTTGAGATTGGGGGGGGAGGGGTTATCCTGGATTATCCAGGTAGGCACTAAACCAATCCTATGTATAAGAGGGAGGCAGAAGAAGATTTCACAGACAGAAGAGGAGAGGGCAATGTGACCATGGATGCATGGAATGATATAGCCACAAGTCAAGGAATGCCCACAGCCACCAGAAGCTAAGCTAGAATAGCCAAGGAATGGATTCTCCACACCCTCCAGAGGGAGTGTCACCCTGCTGACACCTTGATTTCAGCCCAGTGACACTGATTTCAGATTTCTGGCCTATTAAACTGTGAAAGAATAAATTTCTATTGTCTTAAGCCACCAAGTTTGTGGCACTTTGTTATGGCAGCCATAGGAAACTAACACATAAGTGTGATATGCCTGTAAAGCATCCAAATAGTGATTTCAAATAAACTGTTGGTTTAAGAGTCTGGAGTTGAGAAGTTGAGTTAATTCTTTCAGCTGATAGTAAATAACAAAAAAAGAAGAAAAGAAAAGAAAGAAAAAAGAAGTTAGAGTTTTGTTTTAAATATTCCTAAGGGTTTGAAGGGTTGTATTCTTACCTCTAGGTCCTTTCGAATGCTCTCAAACTCTTCAATGTCATCAAGCTTTAGTTCTAGGCGTGTTGGTTTTCTTCGCAGCATGCTGAAATCAACACTAAGGGTCACACCCAGTGAACTATTAGCTGTTAAAAATTGCACAGAGGAGAAAAAACTGGATTTGATAAGTTTCGGGTACAAACATAGGATCAATTTATAAGCATGCACACTAAAGTGAATGGCAGTATAAAAAACTCATTTGGATTTACACACAGACTTCTAAAGTTTTTAGGAACATGATTATTACATTTTATTATATGATGGAGATCCACAACTTTATAATTCCAAAAAAAACTATTTCTATAAGAACTTAAAATAGCCAGGTGCCTATGAGAGAGAATTCTAGGCAACAATCACTTTAATCTCATACTCTAGTCACATTCAAAGAGACATTCTAGCTAAAAGAATAAAGTTAATTATCACGTCTTAATTCAGTATAGTTAGGGGGAGAGTAGGTAAACCATTAAATTTAATCTACTCAGGTATACAGGAGAATTTTTCAGAGATTTGTGATCACTCCTGAGTGCTAAAATCAGTTTGCTATATCTCATGGAAACTCCCTTTAACTCACCAGTTCACACGATTATCCTGCAGGTCGAAATAGGTCCTAGACGGGTAAGTCATTCATTAGACAAACACTTCTTGTGCTCCAGCTAGAGTTAAAAGGTACAGTCACAATCTGTGGGGAAAACAGACAAAGAGAAAATTGTGATATAGTGTAATAAGAACTCTGATGAGGATAATGCATTGGCATTACACAGGCACCAAATCCAGCCTGGGATGAGTGTGGGGTAGACAGGGATATCAGGCAAGGCTTCCTGAAGGAAATGATGTCTTAGTTGACTTCTAAAAGATAGGCATAAAGAAGAAATGCAAAAAGAGGCCCAAAAGAGTACTCTACAGTCTGAAATCCCAAGGTAATACTGTGTTAATAAAAACCACTTTTTTGAGAAAACACAGCTCCCCATATTGAGTTGTGTTGGCACCATCTTTATATTTTCTGCAGCATCCAGTAGAGTGTATCTATAATAACCAGTCAGGAAATGTCTGTTGAATGAGAAATTCAAATACAGAAAGTACAATGAACTTTTCTTGAGGACTGTGCTAGGATTTTCCATTCTTATTCTTTGCATTCTTATTTTAACACACAAACTCTGTGAAGCTGGCAAGATTATCACTATTTTACAGATAAAGAAGTCAAGCTCAGCTGTCTCAGTTTTGATAATACCGTTGGACTCCTGTAAAAATTATACATAGGTCGACACGGTGAAGATTAAACGAGAATGATGTAAGTGAAAGCTTTTTAAAGTATGTGCAGATATGAATTATTTATAGTTTCTAGGATGAAAATAGAGAGTGTAAAATATATAAAGGAAGAAATATTTCCTTCTCCTATGAAGCTTGGGACAGACACAGATGATATTATCAACATAAAACACTGAAAAAAAACCCCACAAAACACTGTCATATTATATTTCGACCTGCTCTGTACTACATCATATACTATCTTCTACCAGATTCCAATGTAGACAAATTGTAGAGAAAGCCAAAGTTCTAAACGGGGTAAGAGAAGCATACCTGAAAGAGGAAAAAAAAAATCTACACATTTTAATTTTTCTGCAAACTGTGAAAACCTCGCTACTATGAAGCAGTATAGAGTAACGGTTAAAAGTGCTGACTCTGGAGGAGAAAGGACAGAGGTTTTAATCCCACTACACCACTGATCTTGCACAGTTGTTAATAATTTCATTGCTCATTGGACCTTATTTTCTTTATCTGGACTCTGTTTATATGGACTGAATAACGCAATGCAAAAGTAAGCCCTGGAACATTAATTGGCATTTAATAAACGCTCAATAAATAACAACTATTATTATTGTAATTGTTCTGGGGGGTTGAGTGGGAGTCTGGCCATCTCGGGAAACGCCAACATTTTGAGTCTCCCACACCTACATGGGGGTAAAAACCCTGTCCTGTTCGTCTCTGACGACCCAGCACCCAGCAGAGCACAGGGCCGTGCAGAGAGTTACCTGCCACCTTCCAATTTATCACCTCTCTCTCAATCTGTTACAAAGACCGAGGTGAAGACAACAAAACAAAATGAAGAGCAACAAAATCAGGCCGCCTCCTCCGCCGGGTCTTTACTGTACTTTGGCACTAGAGGGCTCTTCGAGCTTAATCTCTCGCCGCTACCCAAATCCCCTGCAAACGCACCCAGCTCAGAGGGAGTCCCCGGGAGGCCTCCGGACCGCTAAGAACACTGCTCCTTCCTCGGCTCTAGGCCGCCACCTCAGGTCCCGGGCGAGGGTTTCCATGGCAACACGAGCCTCAGCTCAAGTAAAGGCTCCTGTAGGCTCACGGCGGAGAGGAGGCCCCCAAAGCCCTTGATTTACTCCGGACTTCAGCCCGGAGCCGAGCACCTACCTCCTTTCAAGCCTGCTCAGCCCCTTCCTGGAACCTCGGCTCCCACCACGTATCTAGTGCCAAGACAACTGGACTACATTTCCCAGACTGCTCTGAGCCCCTCTCTTTCCAGAACCTCGTCTACCGCGAGCTTTACTTGGAGGCTCTTTGGGACATGCCCCACCATGCGACCGGGCTCTCTCTTACTACGACTCCCATCATGCTCTGCACTCCCTCTGGGCGCGGCGAAGCTCTGAGCTCACTTCCGGTCAGTGACGCAGTTCCGCTTTGCTGGGCGCGCGGTGGACGGTCTGAAACCGAGGGCTCGGCTTTCGCCTGGGCTTGGCGGCTCCAGAGCCCAGCATGGCTTCCTCACGGGCCTCCTCCACGGTACAGAGCTCGGGGTCTCAGCTCACTCTGGCAGGGAGCGCGGAAGACTTGGGTGTCCCTGCGGGAAGGGGCCGTTAGAGAACGGGCTAAGGTGGTGTAGGGCTCAGGAGGAAGGCTACAGTACTCGGTAGTGTCCTACAGAGCCTAGCAGCGTTTTCCTGATCCCTAAGCCCTTTCCTGTGCTGTAGCTCATTTGAACCTCTCCCACTACTGCCTCGAACGGTGACCATCTCTTCCGGCTGGTCCAAAAACGGTGCTCTGAAATGGGAAATGTCTTGGCCAAAATTTATGTCTTTGTCAAATCTCGAAATTATAATGAGGCCTCCTAATTTTACTGCCTCACGTCTGAAAATGTTTGAAATGGATAGACCAGTAACTTTGTAACTTGTCCCCCCTTAGCACCGCTTTGGTTATTTCAGTTATCTTTGGTATTTCCCAGTGATGAGCAGTAACCCTGGAAGTATCATAAAACATAGGAAGAGGCTGCATTTCCAACCGAACGGAGTAAACATGTTTGAAAGCAAACCTTTGATATCAAAATCACCAAGAGAATGATACTAGTTTTATCAGTCTCTTCTTATCTACCAAATTTAGGTAATTGAGGGACTGAAACATCCTCCCCTCAACCCTACAAATCAGTGGGAAACATCTTAACTGGTGTTGAACTTGTCCTTTCACTTGGGGAGGAAATAGGATTGAAGGTTGGAATGAGCTTCATCCTTTGGGGATGCCCAATAAATTTGCTAAGATTAAGCCTTAGATTAATCTAAGTCTTTGATATTTAGCAGGCAGCCAAAACTAAAGCACCTGACGACTTAGTCGCTCCTGTTGTGAAGAAACCACACATCTATTATGGAAGTTTGGAAGAGAAGGAGAGGGAGCGTCTGGCCAAAGGAGAGTCTGGAATTTTGGGAAAAGAAGGACTTAAAGCGGGAATCGAAGCAGGAAATATTAATATAACCTCTGGTAAGATGTAAATTGTGAGCCCATCTTTTTACCTTTGATGCTCCAATTTTCTGTAATGAATACTTTCCTAAACTTAAATATCACCCCTTTTGTAATGTCAAAAAATTTTGCAGGCCAGGCACGGTGGCTCGCATCTGTAACCCTAGCACTGTGGGAGAGGGAGGATTGCTTGAGTCCAGGAGTTTGAGGCTACAGTGAGCTACATACACACTCCAGCCTGGGTGACAGAGGGAGACCCTGTCTCAAAAGAAAAAAAAAATTCGGTTCTTAAACTTGGATCTTTAGATCTTTAGAATCATCCAAAAGAGTCTTTTTCTTACAACTTTTTATACAGTTTTTCTTCCAGGAATTAGTGATTTAACCAGAAATTCAGTGTGCATTTGGATTCAGGGTGATGCCATTTGTCTTCTGGGAAACTGACATTGTTCTGGCATTGGTTTGGAGCTGGAGTGGTTCATAATATTCTCCCTTTTGAAGTTTTCCAATTATTTGTTACTCACAATGAGATATCCATGTTATGAAAGTAATATTTTTATTTTAAAAGATCCAACACTATATGATTATGTAAAGTAGAAAGTCCTGTAGTATTAATTGGCTGTCTTTCTGACAATTTTAATGAAGCTATAAAAAATGTAAATTTTTTCCATAAATGAAACCATGATATATAAATTGTTGTGTAACCTGCATTTTTACTTTATGCACTATTGAAGATATCTTTCCATGTCTGTCATGAGAGGTCCACTGTATTTTTTAAATATAATTATACCTGTTTGTCATAAAAAATTTAAACAATATGGAAGGATATAACATTAAAAGACTCCTCTGCAGAAAGAACATCTGTCAAGTTTCTTATTAATCTTCCCACACATAATTTTCTTTTAAACTTTTTATGCTGGGTTTTTTTCCCCCCAGAATATTACAGGGGTACAAATGTTTAGGTTACAAATATTGCCTTTGCCCTGCCTGAGTCCGTTTATGCTGTTTTTAAATATGACCACATCATCACCATACTTCCAATTTTTAATCCAAATGCTTATATTTGGTGTGGGTTTTAAAACTAGTTGCTAAATCATCCAGTAGCCTTAGAGTCATAGAAATGTCAATTTCATAGTAATTATTTCAAGTTTACTAGTTAATGTTTGTAAGTGTTCCTTTAGTGGGACTGTTTTAGAGAATAGCTCTGGCAATTATTAAAATAACATTTCTATTTTATCTTCTGGATAGAAAGCCTAACTAACGTGTTTGTTAAAGATACTGTGTACTCTTTCTGATCTCATTTAAGCTGTGTATTTATATAGGTGTAAGATTGCCAAATGAAGCAAGAGATGGCTTGAACCATTCTTCTGCCTTTTAATGCTGTGTCATTTACATTTATGTGTTTGGCATAATTTAGTAAACTGTATCTATAAAGTGTATAATAGATTAAGCAGTAAACTTTCCCTAGGCACATATACAGACTCCAACTGTTAGAAATTATCTCTTTTCCCCATTTGAAAAAATCTGCTGATTTTTTTTTTTTTTTTTTTTTTTTTTTTATAGGAGAAGTGTTTGAAATTGAGGAACACATCAGTGAGCGACAGGCAGAAGTATTGGCTGAGTTTGAAAGAAGGAAGCGAGCCCGGCAAATCAATGTTTCCACAGATGACTCAGAGGTCAAGGCTTGCCTTAGAGCCTTGGGGGAACCCATAACACTTTTTGGAGAAGGCCCTGCTGAAAGAAGAGAAAGGTGCCCTTTCTAAAGAATTTACTTTTTTTCTTTATTAATCACAGAGTTCTTGTCCAAATTTCAGTTGATCTTTCAGTTGAAACTTTAATAGAATGTCTCAGATAGTATTAACAATATCTTAAGGTATGTTTGTATTGTTTAGCTCAGACTCTGAGTCTTAAGCCAATTTTTATTCCACTGTCGATTTTTCCTTATAGACTGTGAAGAGGGTGCTGACATGCTACCTTCCCTCCTGTCCCCATCATGAAGTTTTTTTTTGTTTTTGTTTTTGTTTTTTTTGAGACAGAGTCTCACTCTTACCCAGGCTAGAGTGAGTGCCATGGCGTCAGCCTAGCTCACAGCAACCTCAAACTCCTGGGCTCAAGCGATCCTTCTGCCTCAGCCTCCCGAGTAGCTGGGACTACAGGCATGCGCCACCATGCTCGGCTGATTTTTTTCTATATATATTAGTTGGCCAATTAATGTCTTTCTATTTATAGTAGAGACAGGGTCTCGCTCAGGCTGGTTTTGAACTCCTGACCTCGAGCAATCCGCCCCCCTCGGCCTCCCAGAGTGCTAGGATTACAGGCTTGAGCCACCACGCCCGGCCCCCATCATGAAGTTTTGAGTTGGATAAACATTTCTTGTGGAGCTTTGAACATTTAGACATCAAATGCATTACATATCAATGGTGTGAGACATAATGTTAATGTTTTTTAGATATTATTGAAGAGGAGTACTGCCCTCAGATAATGCTCCTCTTGTGATTTTGAGGTTGCAAAGTCTCTTAGTGATGGGTTACTTGTATACAATTATGAGGAGCCCCTCTTGGCTCTCTATCCACTGCCCCATTTGCCCCTTCATCAGCAAGCTTTTTGGAAGGGTTTATATTTACTCTCTTGAAGTCCTTAACTGCAATTACTCTTCAAACTGCTGCAAACTGATTGACCCCCTACCACATTGAATTGTTCTTTATTAATGTCAACAATACCTCTTTACTAAGAATAGCCCTAGTACACTGCAAACCACCCCTCCTTGAAATACTCCCTTTCCTTCACTCTCATAAGACACCAAATGCTCTTGATTTTCCTCCTGTCTATCCAGCTAATTCTTTTCACTTCTAAACCTTTTTTCCTGCCTGGCCTTTACAGGCTGCCTTATCCTATACTCGCCCTGGGCAATCAGATCTATTCCCATGGTATCATTTGCCATAATATTGATATATTCTGAGGACTACCAAATCTCTCTTTGTAGCCTAAATATCCCACAGACAATTCAAACTTGAGACATCTAGATTGAAATCTGTTCCCCGCCCCTTTCCTATTCTCCTTTCACAAATCTAAGTTGAAAACCTTCCTCACCTCCTTTATAATCCACCAGCAAAATATAGTCTATTCTGCTTCTGAAATAAACCTTCAATCTGTCCTCTGCTCTGTCTCCATTGCTTTCACTTCTAGACTGTTGTGGTAGTCCCAAACGTGTTGTTAATTGCTTGCTTAAAATCCTAGAGTGTCGTCTTATACTTGGAGTAGGAAACTTCAAATCATGGCCTGTAAGTTCTTCAACCTTACTTTGTACCACTCTTCCTCAGCTTACTAGACTAGCCACATTGGTCCTTCTGGAATACTGTAGCTCTTTGTATGTCTTTTCACATAATTGTTCTCTTTTTTTTTTTGCTCTCTCTTGCCTTTTAGAACTTTTATGTTCTTTTGTTTCAGCATAAATACCACCTATTCAAAGAAGCCTTTCCTTACACCTGATCTCTTGCAAAGTAAGCCCCTTTATTACTCTCTGTCATAGTATGTTATTTTCTTATACTTTTTATTTTTTTTTTTTTTTGAGACAGAGTCTCACTTTGTTGCCCAGGCTAGAGTGAGTGTCACGGCATCAGCCTAGCTCACAGCAACCTCAAACTCCTGGGCTTAAGCGATGCTGCTGCCTCAGCCTCCTGAGTAGCTGGGACTACAGGCATGCGCCACCATGCCCAGCTAATTTTTTCTATATGTATTAGTTGGCCAATTAATTTCTTTCTATTTATAGTAGAGACAGGGTCTCGCTCTTGCTCAGGTTGGTTTCGAACTCCTGAACTCAAACGATCCACCCGCCTCGGCCTCCCAGAGAGCTAGGATTATAGGCATGAGCCACCGCGCCTGGCCTTATACTTTTTTATTGTTGTTTATTTTTTACTTTTTCCATCAGCAAAGTCTATTTTATTCCTTAATATGCCCCGTAGATGAATATTTTTTTTTTTTTTTTGAGACAGAGTCTCACTTTATTGCCCAGGCTAGAGTGAGTGCCATGGCGTCAGCCTAGCTCACAGCAACCTCAAACTCCTGGGCTCAAGCAATCCTGCTGCCTCAGCCTCCCAAGTAGCTGGGACTACAGGCATGCGTCACCAT
>VSMD01009893.1:0-25740 GCA_008750895.1 Mirza zaza
AAAGAATTTTAATTTGTAGTTCAAAATATTCCCACAATGACAGCTCCCAGATTACTTTGCTAAGAACTTCTACCAGGTATTTAACAAAGAAATAAAACCAATTCTTCACAAATGTTTCCAGAAATTTGAAGAAGAAATAATACTTACCAAATTATGTGTGATATCAGCATTACTTCCATAACAAACCCAAAGACATAACACATTAACTGCCATATGAGTTATATTTAACTCACACTAGTTATGAGTCTGGGGCCTCATGAAGCAAAACTCTGCAGTCGATTCATGAAAATCTTATTTGCTGATGTTCTTATTGTTACAATTAATATTGACAATTTAATTCTAAAAATGTAGATTGCATTGCATATAGCTCACACACAGAAAACAATTTTAAAAAACAAAATTTTCATTAAATTATAAAAGATCATTTCATTTTCAAAGTTTTTATTCTATTTTCATAATAAAACAATGTTGTCCTAAGGAAAATTTTTTTTTCTAGTGTGGCAGTCAATGTATTAAAGGAAAGAAAACTGCAAACCAATATCCCTCATAAACATAGATGCAGAAATTTTTAATAATTATGTTAACCAATTAAATTAAACAATGTATGAAAAGGATAATTAAACATGACCAAGTTTAGCCCAGGCATGCAAGGTTGGTTTAGCACTCAAAATTAAGTCAATTTATTTCTCAATATTAGCAAATAAAAAAGAAAAAGCATACGATCACCTCAAACCATGTAGAAAAAGCATTTGTCAAAATCCAATGTCCTTTCAGTTACAAAAAACTCTCAAAAAGATAGGTATAGAAGTGAATTTCCTCAATTTGATAAAGGATAGCTACAAAAAATTTATAGCTAAGATCAACATTAAATTGCTGGTGAAAGATTTAAATATTTCTCCCCTAAGATCAAGAATAAAACAAAAATGATACAATAAAATCCCAATCAAAACTGTAGCATGCTTTTTTATAGAAATTGTCAAAGAGATTCAAAAAACCATAAAAGAAATGCAAAGAACTTAGACTAGCCAAAACAAGTTTGAAATAGATCATAATGAGAGGAATTATTATATGTGCTTCAAAGGCTTCAAGACTTACAAAAAGCTACAATAATCAAGATACAATGTCATTGTCCTCAAGATACATATACATATTAATGCAACAGAATAAAGACTCCAGAATTATATTTAAATATACATGGATAACTAATTTTTGGAAAAGGTGCAAAGACAATTCTATGAAGAAAGGATATCCTCTTCACCAAAAGTTGTTGGCACAATTTAATATCCATATATCAAAAAATGATCATCAACCATAACTCTCACCATATATAAAAACTAACTCCAATGTATCATAGTCCTAAATGCAAAACCTAAAATTTTAAAAGATCTAGAACAAAATGTAGAAGAAAATATTTTGACCTTGGATAGGCAAAAATTTATTAAATACATCACCAAAGCATGATTCACAAAAAGAAAAAATAAGTTGGACTACAACAACATTCAGTGCTACTTTTTGAAATATATTGTAGAGAATAAAAGGTCAAGCCACTGACTGGAAGAAGACATTGGCATATGACAAATCTAACAAAAGACTTGTTTCTAGAACTCGATAATAAAAAATCAGCTTCCATAAAAAGAATTGGAAAGCTATTTGAACAGACCCTTCACTAAAAAATATACATGATGGCAAATAAGCACATGAAAATATGTTCAACATCATCAGATATTATGGAAATAAAAATTAAAACCAAACTGAGATAATACTTATTAGAATATTTATCGTTCAAAAGATTGGCCATACCAAGTGTTAGTAAGGAAGTGGACCAAATGGAATTCTATGTACTGCCAATGGAAATGTCAAATGGGAGAACTACTTTGCAAAAGAGTTTGGCACTTTTTAAAAAAGTTAAGTAGATTTTCGGCTTTATCTCCAACATGTATTGAGCTCACAAGTCATCACTTTCATCTTTACAATAAGAAAAAGCTGGCCAAAGCAAAAAAACAATGACTTTTCTTGGACCCATCAGTGAACTGAGGTTGCAGGTTATACTGCCATCTTAAAACTGGAAAACACAGATGAATAGATAGAGTCACAGCTGAGATCTGCTTACCTGGACAGGCTGGTAAAGCCACAAACTAGGAGGAACATGTAATTTGTAATTTGGAAGGATTGCTGAAGGCTGAGTGTGGACTAGTATAAGAATGAGAAAATTCTGGTGACCACAGTCTTAATGGGGCCCCCACATTTTTATGGCCTTTTCCTCCAGGAATCCCACCAGGTTTTCATAGTAAGAATACGAGAAAGATCTCCTCTTGGCACCATTCAGGGGAAGGGAAGAGTAGTCATGTGAAGCACATCGAGGGCCCTCTCTAGAGAAGCCCTCCTCTCCAGAGAATATCATGCTGCATCAGCAGACCACATTTCTGAAAATTGTGGGGAAGGGAATTCCTCTAAACTCCAGCCCCTAACAGCCTTGTGGTCTCACCTTCAAGGAAAAAAATGTCAATAGCAGACAGGACTTCAAAGAAGTAGATTGGAAGCACTGCAGTCAGGATGTTGCTAGGGACAAGGAATAAAAGCTACCCTGTTGGAATAGGGACAAAAATATTTGTGAAGGCCACATCTCTGAGACTCAGGCCCACTAAAAGACTAAGATTTAATCAGAAGATTATAAAATGTTCTCCCTCCCTCATATCCATAAGTCTGTGATATATGATGGTGACTTGCAGCTGCAAAGTTAAAAGACACAAACTTTCTCCAAGGAGTAGTACATAGAGAAGCCCCAACTCCAAAAGGAGTGCTAAAAATAAGGATCCTAGAAAAAGTTGAAGCTGCTAGTACCTATAGATACAATAAACAACCCCCCTCCACTTTTTCTGCCTTTCCTGGCTTCAAATTAACATTTATGTGATTCCTTTTAATCATCTTTCAGCATATTATTTATGTTTTGTTTAAAAAATTTTAGTAGTTGTCCTAGCGTTTACAACACACATTTTTAGAAAATTTAGGTCTATTTTCAAATAACACTATACTGTTCCATGTATAAGACAGGTACCTTGTAACAGAGTATTTTATTTTTTTCTTTTTCTTCAGAACAGGGATGACTATCAGGGATAAATACGGGCTTTATCTGATGATCAAGGTATCAATTCTCCAAATGTGTATGTACCTACCATTTCAGCACCAAAATACATGAGGCAAAAACTGACAAATGCCAATTAACGGGCAGTCTACAAATCACCTGACCATTATGACTCAAGACGATCAAGAAGATCAAAGTCATGAAAAACACGAAAGTCTGAGATGCTGTGACAGCCAAGAACTGCCTAAGAAGACGTGATGTCTAAATATTATGTGGTATCCTACATGGGATTCTAGAACTGAAAAGAAACAGTAAGTGAAAATTAAGAAAATCTGAATAAAGTATGGAGTTTATTTAATAATATTATATAAAAATATTGGCTTGTTAGTTGTGTTCTATATTAATATAAGATGTTAAAGATAGGTAAAGCCTTATGTGGACTATATATAAACTCTCCATACTAACTTCACAATTTTTTTGTAAATTCAAAACTTTTCTAAAATAAAATGTTTATGTAAAAGAATGTTAAGCCTCTACCTATTATGTAATCCATCCACTCCATTCTGAGTTATTTTCCAAAGAGAAATGAAAGCGTGTGTCTATACAAAGACTTGTATGCAAATGTCATAATGGGTCTATTTGTAATAGTTCCAAACTGGGAACAATACAAGTGTCCATCAGCAGGTGAATGGATAAAGGCATTGTAGTATATTTATATACATAAAACATAATACTTCTCAGTAATAAAAAGCAATGAGCTACAGACAACATATATAAATCTTGAAATAATTCTGCTAACTGAAAGAAGCCACCTAAAAGAATACTTGCCACATGATTCCACTTACTAGAATGTGAGGAAATGCAAATTTACTAGAGTGTCAGAAAGCAGGTCTGAGGTTGCCTGAGGATGGGGACAGAGAGCTGGGGTGTGAGGGATTATGAAGGGGCTTGAGGAACCCTTTGGATGTGATTAAGTGTGGACATTGTCACAATTGTGCTGGTTTCACAAGTATATGTGTTATATCAAATACTGTCAAATTGTACATTGTAAATATAGACAGCTTATTGTATATTTATTATACTCAAAGATGTTTAAATAACTCAAATTAGTATTAGATACTAATTTTAATAAAATGATTGAAATTTGTCCTAAGGAAAAATAATGTGTCATAGTGAACAAATCATTGTAATACGTTGGATCTATTCAGACCTCTTTGGAAAAATCTATCTTGATCAAGAATGTGTCTCAGTTTGTAATATTTGGGATTTTGTTAGTCTGTCGCTAGTTCATATAAATTATTTTGTGATTTAAACGTCTGAAGAGAATTTGACACTTTTTTAAAAATAGAAATGTTAAATGTAGTTTACTGAAAAATATCATTACATTTCCAGAATTAAGAATGTCATTACTAATACCCTAACAAGAAATCAGAAATTCTCTTTAATTAACTAATTCCACATGAATGTTTCAATGAACAGAAATTGACATATTAAAAGAGTGTCTGTCTTTTTAAAATATTACCTGAAATAGACTTTCTCAAGTAATTACATTTTAATGGAGGTGCTCAAGATTTAATGTCAAGCCTTTATGCAAAATCAAGGAGAGCTAAGAGCTCTATTTTAAAAAGAAATACAGAATATTGAGGCTGTTTTACTTTTTTTTCTACAACATCAGCCTAATTTAGCCCTGGGGCAATCCTGGATAGAGAATGAAAACAACTTATTGCAGATATTTTTTAATTGCATTAAATTATTTACTATTCTTACGTTAAAAATCAGTTTCGTTACATTGAAAAAGAAAGGTGAACGAGTAAGAAAAACGCTAAGCTTATATTATAAATATTATTAGTTTGGAGGAATTCTTTTTATTTATTTATTTATTTTTATTTCAGCCTATTATGGGGGTACAAATGTTTAGCTTCCGTATATTGCCTTTGCACCACCCAAGTCAGAGCTTCAAACATGTCCATCCCCTAGACGGTGTGCACCGCACCCATTAGGTGTGTATATACCCATCCCTCTTCCTGTCTCCCATCTGCCCAACACCCAATGAATGTTATTACTATATGTGCACTTAAGTGTTGATCAGTTAATACTAATTAGATGGTGAGTACATGCCATGCTTGTTTTTCCATTCTTGTGATACTTCACCTAGTAAAATGGGTTCCAGCTCTATCCAGGATAACACAAGAGGTGCTAGATCACCATTGATTTGTGTGGCTGAGTAGAACTCCATGGTATACATATACCACATTTTATTAATCCACTCATGTATTGATGGGTACTTGGGTTGTTTCCACATCTTTGCAATTGTGAATTGTGCTGCTATAAACATTCTAGTTCAGATGTCTTTTTTGTAGAATGTCTTTTGTTCTTTTGGGTGCCCAGTGATGGGATTTCTGGATCAAACGGTAGTTCTCTACTTGTAGCTCTTTGAGGTATCTCCATATTGCTTTCCACAGAGGCTGTACTAGTTTGCAGTCCCACCAGCAGTGTATGAGTGTTCCTATCTCTGCACATCCACTCCAGCATTTATTGTTTTGGGACTTGTTAATAAAGGCCATTCTCACTGGAGATAAATAATATCTCGTTGTGATTTTGATTTGCATTTCCCTGATGATTAGAGATCCTAAGCATTTTTTTATATATTCCTTGGCCATTAGTCTATCTTCTTTTGAAAAGTTTCTGTTCATGTCCTTTGCCCACTTTTTGATAGAGTTGTTTGATTTTTTCTTGATGATTTTCCTGAGTTCTATATAGATTCTAGTTATCAGCCCTTTATAGGATGTGTAACATGAGAATATTTTCTCCCATTCTGTAGGTTGTCTGTTTGCTCTCATGATAGTTTCCTTGGCTATGCAGAAGCTTTTTAACTTGATCATATCCCATTTATTTATTTTTGTTGTTGCTGTGTTTGCCTTTGGGGTCTTTTTCATAAATTATTTGCCTAGACCAAGGTCTATAAGAGTTTTTCAAACATTTTCTTCTAGAATTCTTATAGTTTCATGCCTTAGGTTTAAGTCTGTTACCATGGTGAGTTGATTTTTGTGAGAGGTGAAAGGTGTGTATCCTGTTTCAGTCTTCTACTGTGGCTATCCGATTTTCTCAGCACCATTTATTGAATAAGGGTTCTTTTCCCCAGTGTATGTTTTTGTCTGCTTTGTCAAACATTACATGGCTTTTATGACTAAAAAATAAACAGGAACTTACCTAATATTGTATAAGGAGGAAACAGAAGGAAAGGGAATATAATTACAAACAAATTTTACAGTCTCAGAAAGACAAGTGATGAATCAATGGCAATAACAAACAAATAGAAGTTCCGATTCTAATTCTAAAGTGCTAAGCATCCTAACACCACATTTCTCTATAACTTGAAGAGATAATACTTACTCTGGGAACAGCAGTGAGTGAGTTTTGTCAGTTCAACAGGAATAGAGCTGCTACAGACAGAAAGAAGAGACTTCACCTTCTGAAAAAATACAGTTTTAATTTAGCACAAATCCCTATCTGACAAATTCTTGAAGTGCCTTGTAGGCAATTTTGTGCTTCACAAGATGGATGTTTAGTGTGACAAAAAGCCTCTAGGCCTAATTCTGACCAACCATGAAGAATTGTTCCTTATCTGGCAGATCCTGGCAGAGATGGAAACCTTGGGCAAAAGCAAAGATGTTAACTTAGAAATAAGTCAACAAAGGTTTACAGCAGCACAATTCACAATTGCAAAGATGTGGAAGCAACCCAAGTGTCCATTAATATATGAGTGGATCAATAAAATGTGGTTATGTATACCATGGCGTATTACTCAGCTATAAAAAAAATGGTAAACTAATATCTTTTAAACAACCTGGATAGAACTGGAGACTATCCTTTTAAGTGAAGTATCACAACAATGGAAGAATGAAAACCATATGTACTACTCACTACTAAATTGAAATTTACAGATTAACACTCATGTGCACGTATGGTAGTAAAATTCAATGGAAATCAAGCAGGTGAGATGGGGGAGGAGGGAATAGGTCAATTTATAGCTAACAGGTACAATACACTCTATATGGGTAATGGACACACTTATAACCTTGACTCAAGCTGTACAAAACCAATTCATGTAGCCAAAATTTTTGTACTTCCATAATATTCTGACATTTAAAAATGCATAAAATAAAATAAAATGTACAGCTCAAAGAATTTTAACAAATGTATATACCCATGTAACACATACCACAATCAAAATATACAACCTTTCTATCATCCTAAAAAAAAAAAGAAACAAGGAAAGAAGGAGAATACTGGGTATGTAATAGATGCCTGATTTAGGAAGGTACATTTCCAAATGTTGTTAATTAAAGAATAAAATGATGTGATTAAAGAAGAAAAATTAATGCTAACAAAATTATGACTATTAACAGCAAAGGTCACTTTATGAGAGAAAGAAGAGAAATAAAGAGAACAGTATGATAAAATGCAATGTGTGTAAACAGACACAAGATGGACAGAGGACCCACATGAATGAGCAAGACAAAGCCACAAAGAACAATGTAAAAAAGATAGCATCAAAAATAAGCTACAACTAGTGAGAAATATTAAGGATGGAAAGAGGATTTTTTTAAATAATTGCTTGATATAAGAACAAAAAGATATAGATCAGTTACTTAGAGCTGTGATGTTAGTATTACAATGTAATACCCTGTATCTCTTCCTTTATCTTCTCTGTAAAAGCTACACTTTACTGAGTTGATCTCCATGTGTCAGTTGTCAGAGTAAGTAATTTAGGCAGATTATCCTGTTTAAAACCCAAAACACCACCACAATACGGATGCTGCTATCATCTCTTTTCTCACAAATGGGGATATTGAATTTGAAAAGTGCTGGGTATCTTTCCACAGTCACACAGCTATTAAGTGTCAAAGCCAGGATTTGAACTCAAGTAACCTAATTTTAGAATGATTTGCTATATATCACTATGCAGTACTTTATTATCTGTTCCATCAAAAAAGATTATCCTTCAGAGTGGAAATGATAGAACACGCATGCATATGAGAGTATTAAAATCCAAGATACTTGTGAGGCATCTAGATGTTCTACATGAGTTTTAGTCCCTTGGCCAAGATTACTTTACCCTTCAGGGAATTAAAATACATACCAATGAGATCACTATAACTCATCTTTACAGTGATCTATCAACTTTACAGTGATCTATAAAGAATCCTGGAACAGCCATCTAGTATCTAAAGACTATAGAAAGATAAATGGTTTCTCAAGCTTCTAGAATAATGGGAAGTTTGATGTTACATTAACAATAGGCTATTTATGTTATGCCCATTCTAGGAAAAATTAGAGATGGTCTATCAAAAAAGGTTAAGAAAGTAGTTGGTCAGTAAAAGTCAGCATATGTTCATTTTGACTGAGACATATCAGATGGCAATATTAATATTTTAAAACTAAAAATATAGTGAAAACAATCTAAGGCTTTAAAAAAAACATTTTTATCAGAGGGAAGCAGGAGACAGCATTTGTAGAATGTAGGAAAGACCACAGACTTTTTATAGAACCCTCCAAAGGATTTTTAAGTGGTTGTACAAGTTTATGAAAAGAGTTTACTGGTAGATCAATGTCGATCAGAAGAAAATCTTGTAATGACTTGATTCAAAGTGTTCCTCTCTGTCCCTTCTGGGTCAAAATTCCTATCCACAAAATATAGACCTATTTAACACATTTAAGGATGATTAAAAGGGAAGGGATAACAAATGCATAATTTTCCAGGAAGGATTTCCGTATCACCTCAACGGGAGAACATGAAGGACTAAATCTAACCAGACAAAATGTAGTAAAGATACATTTTTAAAACATATACTTTGGCTAAACCAACAGGATAAAGGAGATGTGGTGTTCCTGGGGCAAGTACAAAATGCCATGGACTTTGAGTAGACATGAAGTTCAACATGAGTCGGCAGAGCGCTCGGCATGGGATGTGCCATGAGGAACTATTGCTTTCAATCCTGGCCCTCAACAAGTTAAGAATCATCTGGAGGATAGTGACCAAGATAATCTAAGCTTAGGAAGGAAAGCACATAAAGAAACCTGAAGAGGAAAAACACTGAGCCTACTTCACCTGAGGAGAGAAGTGTGTCCTCATCATTTATAATGTTCTTGGGTGCAAGTAACAGAAACTCCAACACAGATGGTAATGATAGATGAAAGTATCAAACCCAGAGAAGATGTGCAATACCAACACCTCTTCTTATGGCTCTTTAATAAGGGAAAGAGAGAAAATAAAAATTTTCCAAAAGATTTCTATTGTGACTGCATTGGTCAGAATTGTGTCTTACCATTTCTTGCCTTATAACTTACAAAGGCATGGGATTAGTCCTGCACTAACCAGGACACTCCAAAACTAGTGAGGAGCAATGTTCCTTTGAGCCATAACAATATATGAGGGAGGGAATGCATATTTGAGCAAAATTGAGAGTTCTGTTAGAAATAAAAAAGAGGAGACCAACCAGGTCCAACATAAGAGGTCATAGGGAAAACTTGATAGTAACAACTTAGCAGTTGCCATATGGAAATATATCCTCTTATTTGAGAAGAGGGAATGTAAGACTAATATTTGAAAGTTAAAGGTGGCTATACACCAGGCCAGTAACAAATGGAATTTGCTGCATAATGAATGATTTCTTCATTTTACACATGTTCTCTGGAGGAAAAGAGTACTCTACTATATAGCCCTCCAAAAAGTCTTCCAAACAAAGCCAACCCCATGATTCTTGAGGTTTTATTTTGCACAAAAGCATAGCCAAGGAGGTGAATGGAGAGTGAAATTGAAGCCATTGGCAACCTGCAAAATAATGCCAGGCTCTCTGGGCACACAGACCTAGAACAGATAAAGATGCTCTATATTTACCAGCTACTCTCCACAGTGTTAACATCTACTGAGAGAGGCACTTTTCTAGAATTTGCACAAAGATGCCATGTGTACTAGTTAGCCTAGCAATGATTCCAATACTAGGTTTCTCTGATTGAATTTAGTAACTTACTAAAATAAGTTGGAAATAATAGAGTTTCAAAATAATCACAAGGAAATAACTATTTTAACACTTAAGAGTTTGCAAAGGACTTAAAGAAGGTATTATTATTATCCTCATTCTTTATAGATGAGGATACTGAGATCCAAGTTTAAATACAATCATTTAGGAAATGGTGGATTTGAGTTTCCCAACATATTTCTACCTGATTCCAAGTAAGTGCAATGATAATAGCAATTCTTCTCCCCCCTCCTCCTCCACCTTTCCTCTTTCTCATTATTTTTTTTTCTTCAACTGAGTTTACAAATATTTTTCTGGTAGCAATAATAAAATATATTTTAATACTTATGTCTTAAACTCTTAAGATCTTTAAAAGCAAAACTCTGTCCTTCCCATATTGTATTCCTTATTGAGGGTTTTTATGCTTTTCCATGGACCCAGAAGATATTCAAATATCCCACTTATGGTCTCTTTCCAGCATTGGATTCACATCTATGTTCCAGTTATGGCTTTGTTTCCAGGGAAAGAATGGATTGGACATCAGCTCTTCTTTTCCTTTTGTGTCATTCCTTCCATGATGACTCAGTGTTGCTATAACCTACATTAAGAATAACTTTTTATACTAAATTAAAGTTCTTGTCAAAGCTTCATGGTATCCCAGGTTTGTTGCTAATATATTAATATCTGCTGTCTCACAGCGAATCACCCCAATTTCCTTTTTGTTATTAAAATATTATATATAACTAATAAATCTTAGTGTCGCTTTACCAAAAACAAAGTTGAAGGGCAAAGAAGTAAAGTCTTTTTATATTCTCAAGCCTATAGGTCATATTTATATTAAGAAATAAAAGGGAAAATAATAGAAACTGCAGAATGACAACAGACGCTGGGCACAATTGGAGAGGAGAACGCGAGTGTGAGGGAGACTTTGTCACTGTATTCCTTTTTATCTTTTAAAATTCATTTAAACCATCCAATGTTTACTTAAGTAAATAAATGTGTTTCATTAAAAATCAAACCAAACAATAGAAAGATAAATAAGAAATACAAAAAAGAAAAGAAGGAAAGAAGAAAGGGCAGAAGGGAGTGAGAGAAGAGGGAAGAGTTTTATTGATAATATAGTTTGCTTAGGTACTGAACAATCCTCACAAAGTTACTCAGGGGCCTTGAAAAGCTATCATACATTTTTTTATTGATTTTCTTTGTTTTCTTTTAAGACACTAAGCCTTTCTTTTGTGTGTGTGGGGGGGTTATTTTATTTTTGTTTTGTTTTTTATCTCAGGATATTATGAGACTAGGCCTTTCTATGTCACCCATGCTGCAATAGAGCTCCTTTCCTCAAGAGATCCTCCTGCCTCAACCTCTTGAGTAGCGAGAAGAAATGACATGGATGAGTTATCACGCCCAGTGTTATCATAAATTTTTTCAGAAATCTTAGAACATATTTTCAAATGATCCAGATCTTTATGAATTTAAAAGGAGAGCATAGACAGGAAATGAATTCTGGGGAGGGGGAGAGGAGAAATAATATTGGGATTTCTGATTAGGGATTCTTGATTATTTTTTAGTGTCTTAGGCACAAGACCTGACATTTATACCTTTGAGAGATGAAAAAAGAAAATGAAGAAATAATTATCCGGATGTAAATTAAATGAGGCATTTTGAAGACAGTGAACCCCTCAATCTAAAAATTAAAAGACATGTAAGAGACTATGAGACTCAATGGCAAGTGCCTCACCCTGAAAAGAAGCGTAATTCTGGATCAAGTGTAGGCTGCACCATCACAAAGTGACTCCATCTAAAAACAGGACACAGGAACATAGCTTATATGATTGCTATAAGATATACACGAAAGTGCTTTGTCAACATCCACTATTATTCACCTACAAAATCAGGATACCTCACAGGATTTTATATAGGTTTGTCAGTCTCTTCTAGGCTGCATTAAAATTCATTTTATAGGAGTTTCTATAAAACCTCTTTTATGATAAATCAGAATGAGGCTTTCAATTTGAAGTCAGAATTAAAATATTTTAGTAAAAAAATATTAAGATAGTCAATGCAAGACTACTTCTACATGATTTTTTAATATTTTGTATTCCTTTCTTATAATTCTAGATTCTGAGACATCCTCGGTATGTTATTGTTCTTCCATCTGGAAATTCTATTTTCTCCCCTTCCCCCATTTTTAGGATTCATATGATTCATTTTTTGTATTTTTTATATTTACTTAGGATATTTAAGTTACTTAATAGAGTACGATAGTAATACCATATTCCCCTCATTGTTGTGGTAACATATAATAAAATTTAAAAGTTCTTTAATATCAAGAATCCAAATTCTATAAACAGTTCTGCTAACAATTCTACAAGCTGACAATTTTGTAATATTTTGTTAAAATAAGGAAATTTTATGAACAAGAACCTATTTCATGGCTGTCAGAGGCTATATGACATGTATAAGTTATACCTACAGAATGAATTCAATTGAGTTTACAAAGTCCTACCATTTCATTTCTTGACATGTCAGACCTCCAAGAGAACAAAGGTTAATAAGATATACTTTGGGCCCTTGGGAAAGTTTCAGTCCAGTGGAGGGGACAGATATGCAAACATCTAATGTCAATGCAGAGAGCAGTGGCAGTCTCTGGACACATACCTGGTCTAATAAAACAGATCCAGGAAAGAGGGGATCCAAATTCAAATTAGCCTCTTCCAATGACTATTCCAGACTTTTTAAACGTCTGTTCCCTAGAAATTGCATTACACTTGGGCCCCCAAATTAGAAATATTAATACCTTAGCAAAACACCATTATTTTCTTATGTGGAGCCTGAAACTGTGCTGGTCCCCTCTCCATTGCAGATTACTACTGCCTATTCTCTATTTTAGCTTTCCATTGGCCTTCTCCTCTGGTTTAATGTTGATGGGGTGCAGAAAACACTACCCCAAAGTATTAACTTGGGCATACTGAACATACTGAGTATTTTAACCTGAAGGAAATTGAGAAAACTACCATAGCAGGAAGGGCTCTCAGACCTTCTCCAGCACCCTCTCTCCCAAAGAGAACCAGAGAAACTGAAATTTACCTTTCCTCTCTTTCCCCTGAAGAAGGTCATAGAAATTACAATTCCCCTTTCCCCTTCTTCCCCTTTTCCCTTCTTCCCTGAGGCAGACCATAAAACCTAGGAAGATCAGTCTCTGAACTTTACTCTCCCTTCTGCCCTGAAGACCCTCATGTGATAGGTGTCCTGTCTATACCCAGAGGGGAGGAATGTCACACAGAATGATCCGAAAAATCTGAACACACAAACCTTGCTAAGTTCCCCCTGGTTTATTAGCATTAGGTTATACCCTTTTGTCCTCCAATCATACTTCCTCATCCTGTTCACCTGAGTTTCTCCTGAGTCTTTGGTCCTTTATTTTCTTATAAAGGCTCCCAAGTCACATAAAACTTACATAAAATAAATTTGTATGCTTTCCTGTTGTTAATCTGTCTTTTATTAGAGTGGTTTCAGCCATGAAGCTTGTGATGAATGGGGAAAAGAAATCTTTTCCCCTACAGTGTCTGGATTTATCACGATCTAAGTTTTCAGATAAGCTCTGGTTACTGATATTTTCTATGTCAGACTAAGGATTCTCCAGGCTTTAGAAGAGTGAACCAATCCCACCGGTGTCTAAAACTATTCTTTTCTCTTCCTCCTGTGCATGCAGCTAAACTAGTTTCGCCACTATTTTTACAGTTATGTGCGATCATCTGACTGAGTTCTGGTCAGTAGAATGTGAATGGAAATGATCTGCACCACTTCCAGACCAAATCCTTTACAAACATCCCATGTGCAAGCCTGAGTGCTGTGCTCTTCCATCTTCTGCAGACTGACGCAAAACAAAGAAAATAAATAAAATAAATGTAAGGCAGAATGGAGGGTAGTAGAATAAATTGGTTTTAAGTCTATGAACTTCATGTCATTAGACTAACAATTTTGTTTAAGTTATTGCAATACATGTTAACAGGTAAAGAACATGTTTGTTGTTTAGCTGAAAGGATCTATAAAAATTTACATTTACATCAAATAGTTGCCTTCAGGCTTAAAGCCAGAATTGTACATTGTTACTTGAAATTACCAGTTAATGGTCAGAATAGTTAAGGGATTTAAAAACAATTTTTTTCTCATTTTCTTTCTTAGTTCCATGAGGAATGGAAAAATACAAATTTAACTGCCTTCACGGTCACCTTATAATTTCATCTGAGTTTTTGTGGCCACGAGGCATTCATTGTAATAACACTAAAATGATGTGAAAGAGAGCAGCTTCTGGTAATTGATGATTTTGTCATGAATTTTTGGTTATATTTCTAATTCCACCACAGACTTATTAGATTACATTCAGTTAGGCAAGTTGCAGTTTGCTATGTCAGGCAGTTCTGTGGGATGGCATAGGCCTACTAACATTCTTTTAAAATATGTTTTTACTGTGATGGAGAAACTACCAGGGACACTTTCAGGACCCAGAATATGTTTATGTACCCTGTATTTTATCTTTATAATTGCTGTCTTTCATCCTTTCTGAGTCTTCCAGCTGACTCTCTGTCCTAGATGCTACTCATCTGGCAGTTGTTTGCAATGAGTTGAACAAGTATGCAAAAATTCCCTGGCACAGTGGCATTTAATTTGTGTCATCTGTGATAGAAATATCATTATTATGTTAATATAAAGATATCCTTTCTAAAATGTCAAAATGTTTTCAGGCTTTACCAATTTTTAAGTAATACAAATGATGATGGCTCTCCTCTCAAGGGAGTTATTATTTCCCACTTTCTGTAAGAGATAGATACAGTCCATCTTAGGGCTTAAATATTTCAAATAATATGTGTAGAGAAAATAGCTTTAGGAGTTTTTAACATAAATCTAAAATACTTAACAAAAAATGAGCTGATTTTCGTTGGTATAGTGGTGAGTATCCCCACCTGAGGAGAGACCGGGGTTCGATTAAAAATAAAAATAATTTTTTTAAAGTATAAAAATTAAATAATAAAAGAAAAAAAATGAGCTGACAATGAGCAGTAGCAGACCCTGCCTTTGTCAAAGACAGAGATAGGATACCTAGCTTCCTTTCCTTAACTGCTCATTAGATTGCCAAAACCACAACTTTCATTGACTTGTTAATTAGTGGAGACTTAAATGTTTAATTTTAACAATTTACTGCTTTTTTTTTGCAATGTTTTACTTTATCATTACATACCACAGCACAATTTCCTTTGAAAAGGCCTATAAAAGTAATTAAAGACAAAATATCCAGAGTGCATATTTTTCATAACTTTACTAAGTGATGGGGGAGCTCATAAGTAGAGGAAATTGATGATTTGAAGAAACAAAACAGATGGTAGAGCTCTATACATGTGCCAACACACTCCAGCCTGCAGTCTGTTCCAGATTTTGCTCAGGCCAGAAACACAGTGAAAGTAATACCAGGAGCTTGATCCAACAGAAAAAGCCCATAGTCCCCTTGGGTCTTTAAAATCAGGCTTCCTGGCTCCAACACAAGTAGCCCTATGTGCAGCAGTATTCCACGGAAATGCTCTGTTTTCTGACCTTCTGGAAGATTGTATGTTAAAGCATATGGTCCTTTTCAAGGGGAGAAAAGAAAAATCCTCTCTAAACAACTGTCATGGAAATAGATGATATAGATAAATGGATATACAGATACAATAGTTTTCTTTTCTTCTTGTATGTGACTATCATTTTTTTTTACTTTTTTGTAATTAAGAAGCACCTTCCTTTGTTTTTTATTACTATATAGTGGATGCCCTGCTAATCAATCTTTCATAGTTACAGGTGATTAAAATGAGGGTTCTGCTCACAGGTTCATCATCACTTCAATCTTTTAGGAAAAGCTTTGCAAGAACACTATCAGGACAGTAAGAATAGCAGTAAAGTGACCAAAAAAAAAAGAAAGTAAATCAAGGCAATTTTCCTTTGGCTTCTGGATATCCTTTTGGTTGCCAAGACAGTGGCAAATTAATAACTGAACGAAGATATCTCCTGTTTCTAACCAAGGTCATTTTTGATTAGTGCTCCAATTAGTGCCTTGTGAGTAAAGGACACTTAAGTCATCAATAAAATGAATGTGGAATAAAAGTCAAGTGACAGTGAATTTTAATATTTAAACTTTTGCTGAACATTAGTTATAATAGTAAAAATTTAGAAAGAAACTAAATGTTCAACACCATGTGTAAAATAAAGTAAAATAAAGCATGTTATTTTATACTGTGGAGTATTAGGCAGCCAAGGGAGTTATTTTATAGGAATATTAAATAAAATGGATATTTTAGTCCATTTTGTACTGCTATAACAGAATACCTGAGACTGGGTGATTTATAAAAAACAGAAATTTATTTTCTCACAGTTCTAGAGGCTGGGAAATCCAAGATCAAGGTGCTGCCATCTGGAGTGGACCTCCTTGCTGGGTTTTCTGGAGGGAAGGAACACCATGTCCTCACATGATGGAAAATGGAGGGTAAAGAGAGAGAGACAGAGCAGGCAAACTCCCTCCATCAAGCCCTGTGTAAATAATGACACTAATCTTCATTCCTAAACACTTCTCATTAGGCCTCACCTTCCAATGCTGTTGAATTGTGGATTAAGTTTCAACATGAGTTTCGAAGGGGACAAAAATATTTAAACCATAGCATTCATAAAACACATATGATATGTATTAAATGAAAGAAATGTAAGTCAATTTAGTATAAACTATTCTGACATTTCTCCATCTTACTTTCTAAGAACAGACAATAGATTCAAATAATGATTTTAAATAACCATATCTTGAAATCGATCTTAGGGAGGAATGAAACAACAAATCTATTAAGGGGAAAAAATTTACTTTGTTTTTGAGATAGTTTTGCTCTGTCATCCAGGCTGGAGTGCAATAAAATCATCATAGCTCACTGCAGCCTAAAATTTATGGGCTCAAACATTCCTCACACCTTAGCCTCCCAAGTAGCTGAGACTACAGGTACATGCTACATACTCAGCTAATTATTTTAAATTTTTTGTGGAGATACAGTCTTGCTATGTTGCCCAGGCTAGTCTTGAACTCCCGGCCTTTCCTCCCTCATTGGCTCCGCAAAGTGCTGGGATTACAGGCATAGCCATGAAACAGTCATCTTTTGATGGACAAGATTTTGAGGATGACAGGAGCAAAGGGAGCATTATAAAGGTGCTCATTGGGTAGGGGAGACTATGAGTCACAACTGGTTTGGTCAAATGGTAACTCAGTCAACCAAGCTTTCATGACTTCATGGAACGAATAATTATTTGTGGATCCAGCAGAAATCATGACAATCCCATAGGGGTAATGGACCCAGAACCCACCCATGGCCATACCATGTAGATAACCAGTCCGTGGATGTGTCCCTGCATTGGAACCTAAGACCAAATTTGGGATATGGGTGATATATGCTTATAGAAATCTTTTCACTACTTCTGTACACATCACCTTCTTAAATCAGTCTTTTTTGCTTTTCCACAGGCCTGGTGGAAAGTATGCTTCATTTGGTCAAAATAAACAAGTAAGCTAGGAAAGTTTGGGATAAATTAGTTCTTAAAATTCTCAATTTAATCCAGAAGACATTTTACAACCCATACTATCTACTCTAATAGAATTTATATGACATAATACATGATCAATTTAACATATTTATTTGAAAAATGAAGAAGCATCATTAGGATATATAAAATTATCAAGAATATGAGAGAAACTATACACAGTATGAAATACAGACTTTACTAATTTTTAAATTAGTCATGTCTGGCCACCTAGTCCCACCAAATCCTAAAGAGTATTTTCCTACCCTTCAGAAAATTGGACCTAAGAGGGATGAGAATCTTACATAAGGGATTAATTGCCCTCTCCTAGAACACAGAACAGGAGAGTCAAATAGATGGATTTATGTTTAGTAGTTCAGGATCAGAGTGAAAAATAATGTCTCCCTATTAGCTCACACTTCCTTTTAATGAAAAAGTGCTCTTATTGATACCTTATAAAACATCAATAATTCATACCTCACTGCATAACATAAATTACTTTGTTCAGATAATCAGGCCAATACCCAGCATAAACATTTACAAAAGGGAGTCTTTGCTGTACACAGGCTGGAGTGAGAAAAAGATGAGAAATAAAAGGAGAGGCATGAGACTTTTCTGGGAAGGGCAGGTCTATGGTAGGTGCCTGGTGTGAGAATTTGGAATACCAATAGGCAATCCACCAGAATATTCTGAGACTCTGAAGGGTGGAATATAGGTATAGGCCGCAAAGTGGAAGGGAAAAAAGCCATTTCACTTTTTTTTCCTTAGAGCCCAAGGCTAGCTTTCCACTGAACATAATCTTTAATCTTTGGCAAGCTATTAATACCAGGTGTCAAGTAACCACATTTATTAGTATCTGATCACAACAAGAACTCGTAGCAAACAAGGCCTATACTTTATTCATCGTTTTTAGCCCTGGCATGTAGTGCTAAGATAAGTCAAAGACAAACAAAAGATGAATAAGATGGTAACTTCCTTCTAGAAACTTACTGCCAAAAAGGAGTCAATTAAACAAAGTAAAGTTGACAACATGCATGTGTGCTATGCAGTGAGGGGATATACAAAAAAGAGTAGGAGAAATTGTTCAGTTTGCTTGGGGCAGGCAAATTCAAGAGAGACTTGAGTAGGTGATTTTGATGTTCATATTGGGAAGAAAAAGAGCAAAGAATATTCCAGACTAAAGGAGAAGTCATGTAAGCCAAAGCTATGGTCTTCCTTGGATCCACTTATACTTCCAGTTCTATCTCATTTAATTTCAACTCTCAACTACTAAAGCAATTTGTAAAACGGTCTTACTCCAAAGATAAATGTTAGGCAGCCATTAGCATATCTATAATGCTTATTCAGCTCTATATTCATAAAGTATCTATCAGATCAAGGCTTATACCATCAATTCACAAATACTATGAATATTTCTGGTATTATGGTCTCTCTTTCACAAGGAAGGGAAAATTAGGAATAAAATTTCCTTCTCCTAGAGATTATAAAATTAGTCTATGACATCTTATGGTTCTCAGTTCAAGTCGTGTTTCAACTTAGAAATTTCTTTACATTAAATTATAGGTGGCTGTGGCAATAGATTTGCTGTCAGACTCAACGTTGATGGCTGTTATTTCCTGGCTTTGAAGAGAACTTTATCAACAGTTATACAATCATGCCCAGCAATCTGGTAAGTGCTCTACAACACTGATACTTTGAGGAATGGTGGCGATGTCTGTTGGCAGATGGGTACTTTAAAGTCAAAAGAGTTTCTGTAAAAGTAACAAATACATTTGTAAGTATGGTGTCATATATTTGAAATTTTCTCCACATTCCCAAGTGTTCTTTGGGAACTTACAATATGTGAGTACACATCAAAACTTGTTTTAAAAAAGTCCAAAATAATTTATAAAATGACCTTCTTAAGTCAGTGATATATGAGGATAGAACAACTGTATGTTTGACTTTCTGAAACAGCCTTTGTAAAGTAGAAATCTCTCATTCAGTATGCACACATGATAGTGAAGGCAGCTGTTGTGAAGAGTTCTGTGATTCCATGCCAAACCTAGATGTTGAAGTGATAAGGGTATTTAGAATGTTAAATACTTGCCTTTTTTTGAGTACTTGCCTGTGCATGTTTCCAGTCTCTGCCTGGAGAAATCAGACATGCTCTTTAGGTAAAGAAAATAGGTGAAAAGTGAGTAAATAGATCCGGGTCCTTAACCTTTGCCCATCATGCCAGGAACTTGATATAGCTATATAGGCTGCAAAGAATTGAAATCTTAGGTGCTTCACAAAAATTACTTTTTACTGAAATTTTTACATAAAGATATGATTTCCTTTAATTGTTAATATAGAGATCAGAAAGATCATTGAATTCAACCACCCATTAAATATGGTGGGAAACGGAAGCCCAGGGAATACTAAGTGGCAGGGCCAAACAGTCGGAATTAGAGACATTTGGATGTCAAATGTGCCAGGGACAGTCAGAAGTCATTTAGCCCAGCCATTCACCACCAAGGACTCTATTTATTATTTTAAACATTAGACCTGAAATTAAAAATAATTGCTTGACCCCAAAATCCTGTATGCATTATGTAATAATTAATTTCTCATATTCTTCAAGGTTATATATACATAATCATTTATTCATTCTTTTAACAAATATTTATCTAGTTCTTATTATATAAGTCAGGCATTATATTGCAAATAAAAAGCAACATGGTCTCTGTCCTCGTGGAGCTTAAAACACTTTAGATGTAATGTAAGATAATTGTATCATATGCTATCATCCGGTTTCAATTTGTAATAAATGCTATGAAAATAAAGAAGAGGTTTCCTCAAGGAATTTGAACTGGAATTGCGAAGATGAATAGTGGTTAGTCAGATGGAGAGAAGTTGGCTTGGGAGCGGGGATCCCTGGAAAAGGAAATGGCACGTACAGAGTTCTTGGCATGTTGGAGGTACTAAAGGGAGGGCAATGCAAGTGGAGAATGGAGAGTCAGGGATAGAGTGATGAGGTGAAATTTGAGAGGTAGTCAGGGTGGATCACATAAGGCCTTATAGGTGATGCCAAGGAGTTAGAATTTCATTATAAGTGCAAGGGGAAGCTTTTGAAGCATTTTTGGCAAGGATATTAACATGATTTAATTTATAATGTTAAAATGATTAGCATTTCTGATCAACATTTGATAATTACCTGGGTTAACACACAGAGTAAGTTACGATACGTGACAGCAAGAATTACAGACTCTAACTTGTGCTGTCTTGGTGCAGGATATTGCATAACTTACAGAAATACAGAAGCCCAGCAGCCACAGCAGGAGACCAGGCAAATGCTGAGTTTTCATGAAGAAACCTTGAAAACTCACCATTCGTCTATTGATTCTTGACTTCCAACTTTGTACCCTTGTCACTCTGTTACTTCCCTTCACTTCACACGTTGGCTCCCTCTCCAGCAACTAAGCTTTGCATTCCTTGTTTGGTTTTCAATCTCATCTCTCCTGTCTTCTGGTATTCTTTAACGCTTATGATTTTGACAGTCTTTAGCATAGAATGGAGCTAACATTTTATGCTTGTTGAAGGAATAAGTGGATGAATGAATATTAATAATAAGAACATGGACTTTGCTATCAACAAAGATGCCAATCATTGCATTGCCTAGTGGTGAGAAAATAAAAACTATAACTTAAGTATTCTTTGTTCACTTTCTCTGATTAACTAGAACCATTAAGCATAGTCTTTATATTAATAGTTCTGTCATTCTTTATTCAAAATCTTCATAGTCTTCATCCAATTGAAAATATCATTGCTCAGTAACTGGTTGTACAGCACTTTAAAATCAAACATGAAACACTGTAATGAGCCTATAATTGGATATTCTGTCCATTGCTTTAAGGGGTACTTTAGGGTCTGGTTTCTCCTTTGAGATTTCGATTTGACTTATGACCTCCCTCACTCTTGATTCAACTTTTCTTCCTGGCATAAAAAAAGCTGTCAAAATAGTCATGCCGTTAAAAGTGTCATGCAACCTAGCCAAGATAGTCTCCTACTGTCTTGGAATGCTTAAAATTGATGAATATTCATGTATCTGTTTTTCTGAGGTCATTTTAATTCCGTGTATTTGTGGTCTCCCTGCTGGGATTAATTTGACCTTGAGATAATGCACATTACCAGAAAAAGAACACATCTGACATATCTGAACGAGCTATGCTTTTTAAAACAAAAAACACACACAAAAAAAAACCAAGTTTGAGATGTTGCAGGGCACTATGTTTACTTTCCTAAATTATTGCTATGGCAAATTGACAATCTCATATTACAAACGAATATTTATTTCTAAAGGTCAGAATGGATGCTCAGTCTATGTACTGAGCAGATAAAATTTGATGTAACTGTAGATCAGTGCAATTTATTATTTGCTGCCTCATATCCCTTGGTGGCTCTCTCAGAATTACCTATTGCATGCCTTCCTATGGGAAAATCTACACTGTAATCTCTGTCTTAATCCTTTGGGACTGTGCTCTTTGTTATTTGTCACCACTGGATATGGTTTTGTTCAACAAATCCCCTCAGGTGTTGCTGATACTGACTCAAAGCATGATCCTCTAGGAATATTGATATTTTACTAAGGGATTTGCAAAGAACTAGAAGTAATCAAGAAAGACACTAAGAAATATATCTTAAATGGTGGCCTTTTAGATGGGGATTTGTCCTGGAGCTAACCTGGGTCTGAGTAAACCTTCCTTCCTAGTGCTCCTCAAATCAAATCAGGTAAAGCTATTCTAGTATCCCAGCCCTGGGGAAGAGAATCAAGGTAAGCTGTCTCTTTCTTGTAGCACAATCATTATCAAAGTAGGGAAAATGTGAGATCTGAAATCAGATAGTTTCATTGCCACGTTCTAAACAGTTCACTTAGTCTTCAAAGTGTATGCATGTGTATCTAGGCTTTATGTAATATCGTACTTAATTATAGTTCTGCGCAACTATCTGCATAATCTTCTTCAGGTTACTTATTCTCTATGATACTCATTATCCTTTAAAATATGTCTAATAACACCATCCTGGATTTAACTTGAATTAATTTAAATAAAATATTTATAGCAACCTGTACAGGGCTTGATACCTAGTAGGTAGTCAATAAATATTAGAATCCTTCATGGAATAAAAAGCAATTTAATCTATGTACCTTGTCTCCTTGAAATTAGCATAAGCAAAATTTTGTATTTATAAATAAAATGCTTAAACATAATTCATTTACAAACTGAAAACACACTGGTAGAATGTGTGGTATTGTTAAATTGATTTATTGACTTTCTTTAAACAATGCTCACCAACATAAAGAAAGAAATTAATATTAAAAATCAGAAATATTTATGTATATTATAAACATATGTTTATTAAAGCTATAGTAGTAACAAAGAAATCATCAAAATTCAACCCAAAATTGGTGTATACAAATTTTCCACAGGTTTATAAAATTTTTCTGTAGGCATATACAAATTTTCATCTTGAAAGTTGCCTTGGACTTTAATATACTAAATCTTCAGACAGATGAAGAAAATAAATTATTTCATGACAATCTGTAAAAGAGAAACACCTTGCTTTCTCTCATCCACGACTAACACCAGGGACTGCTTTGCCAGATGCAGAAAGCAAATTGTCATGTATGTGTTTTTTTATCCCCACTTCCGGGAAGAGATCTACAATTAATGCCCTCTTCCACAACTTCCCTACCATTGACCTTCTATTTTCAGCTCAAACACTTCCAAGGCAAATTTCTTCTCACCTAGAGAAAATTGATGTCTCTGATGGTTAGAAATTTGTTTACTGTGGTCAGCATAGTAACCAGTGACACACTGGAAATATTGAATAGAATATAAAGGTAGAGGTAACTGGAGCACAGTAAGGAACTTCCTATCCCAGCCTGATATTTTAAAGTGTAGCAGAACCAGGACCTTTAATCATCTGAACTGGTGGATTCCTCAATCCATATCAGCTGCTATAACCACTAAATTTAGGATCTGGCTGCCCCAAGAAATAGGGAGACATTAGAGAGAAGTTTCCACACTCATCCTTAGTTTCCGTATGTTGTTTCCAGTGCTTTTTGATGACTTAATAAGCTGGAGTGAAATTAACCTGGAACAAAATCTAAACCATCAACCTGTGATTCTTTAAATTAATTAAATATTCTAATAAATTTTGAGACTTAAGTGTATTTCTAACCTGTTTTTAAGCTTTAAATGAAAATTATAAAAATCAATAATTGCATTCAAACATTTATAATTTAAGATGCTAAAACTATGTAAGTGTGTAGGAAAGTGCAGTAAGTCATGAGAATAAAAAGGGGATAATTTTTGTGTTTCATTTGGGTTTTTGTTCATTTCTGTATTCTCAGAAACTAGAACAATGCTTCTAGCACCAAGCAGGAGCTCAATAAATATTTGTTGACTAACCGATTGACTGAAGGAATTAACAAATAGTAAAAGCAGAACATACATAGTACTTTGAAAGACGAGATATATGTGAGAATGTAGAGAATTCAGGTTTTATTATAGCAACAGTGGTCGAACACGGAATACTATGCAAAGGTATAGAGAAGTGAGAAAATGCAGGGCTCTAATGGAAATATAGGAAATAATATCTAGAGAGGGAAGTCTCATCTCACAAATGAGGACAAATTGTGTATAGTAGCCCCGCCCCTCCTTATCCACAGGAAAAACGTTCCAAGACCTACAGTGGATGTTTGAAACAGTGAATAGTACCGAACCCAATTGCTATCAATTGGAACCCATTCTTATTCATCTTTTAACCACAAAAGTATTACTTTTTCCATCTTAACTAAGCACTTATCACACACCATGGTCATAACTCCTGCAGTTTGAGGTGCTACAGCAAAACAAGCGTGAATTATTTTTCTTCTTCATGATTTTATGGAGAGAAGATTCGTTCTTATCATCGACCTTAGCAACCTCAGCATACAACATTTTCCCTTTCCTTAAATCAAGAACTTTCCCTTTTTCACTTACAGGAAGCCACTTTCCACCTTTGTTTTGGCATATCCAAATTGCTAGCAGCACTACTCCTGTGCTTTAGGGCATTATTAAGAAAAATGAGGGTTACTTAAACACACGCACTGCAATACTGTGACGGTGGATCTGATAACCAGGAGAGCCACCAAGTGAGTAAGGCATGGGAAGTGTGTACAGTGTGGAGACACTGGACAAAAGGGTGATTTACATCCCAGGTTGGGGGCCGGAGCAGAATGGTGCAAGATTTCATCAAACTACTCAGAATGACATGATTGAAAACTTACAAATTGATCATTACTGGAATTTTCCATTTAATATTTTCAAACCACTATTGATTCCAGGTAATTGAGACTGTGGAAAGCAAAACCACAGATAAAGGGAACTATTGTAGAGTGTATTTGAGTAAAAGTAAAGATTAAGCAAAGGATGTTCATATAGAACATAGTGAAAGTGCCTAAGGGAAAGGGAGGGCCGAACTTATGAAAATGTGAATGTAGAGATTCCATTTTTGTCCTTGGAGAAAAACTTATTAATAAACAAGAAAAAGATTGTTAAGCTGGAAACTTAGGAAGATGGAGGGGAAAAGAGAAGGAATGTATAAGAGTTTAACAGGCCACAATGTCCCATGAACCATGCCCATGTTTCAAAGCTCCTAGGGGCTACAAATTGAAATATTTATAGTGGACAGTTAATAAGTGATTGGGGCCTAATGATAACATAGAAAGTATACACCCTGGCCGGGCGCGGTGGCTCAAGCCTGTAATCCTAGCTCTCTGGGAGGCCGAGGTGGGCGGATCATTTGAGCTCAGGAGTTCGAGACCAGCCTGAGCAAGAGCGAGACCCCATCTCTACTATAAATAGAAAGAAATTAATTGGCCAACTAATATATATAGAAAAAATTAGCCGGGCATGGTGGCACATGCCTGTAGTCCCAGCTACTTGGGAGGCTGAGGCAGCAGGATTGCTTGTGCCCAGGAGTTTGAGGTTGCTGTGAGCTAGGCTGACGCCAAGGCACTCACTCTAGCCTGGGCAATAAAGTGAG
>VSMD01009896.1:0-34242 GCA_008750895.1 Mirza zaza
CCTTTAGCAGGTCCAGCAGACGCCAGCAAGGAATGGACAAGGTCACACCCTCAAGGAGGAATTTCTCCATAAATCAGGAGTACCCCGTGCAGCGGGTCTGGTCCGAGCCGGTTCCTTATCTGTCCGGGCATCTTCGAGGAAGGGCTTCCTGGGAGCAGACCGTCTGCAGCCTCCCAGAGTTGAGGGGCACATAGTGGCCACTGCCCATGGGACAGAGGACAGTGTGAAGGGCTTGAGTCTTCACCATGCCTTGACCTTTGTCTCGGCAAAGCTGGGCAGAGGCTGGCAGCCTGCGGTCGGGCAGCACGTCCGCCTGCGGTCCCCAGTGGCGAGGAAGCGGGAGACTGGCGTGGTCGTTGCAGAGCTTTCTAGTAACAACAACAAATAATAGTACCAGCTACACGGATTGAGCGGTTACTCTGCGTTAGGGACTAGGCTGAGTTTTGCACATACCGTGTCTCATTTAATCCCATAACCGTGAGAGGCAGGTGCTAGTCTCACCCCCACTTTACAGACAAAGAGACCGAGGTTCAGAGGGGTGGGCACCTCTCCTGAGAGCCCGGACTCCTCACACCCAAGGTGCTCCCCCGCCGCACCAGCAGGTGATGCTGAGCTTAGCACATGCCCTCCCTGAGCTTCGGCTTCCGCATCTGGAGAAAGGCGACGGTGCCTCTGCAGAGGGGCTAATGCCACAGCGGGGAGGGGCGCGAGGCACTCAAACTGCACTTGGCCAGCGACAATCGCAGAGCCAGGCAGGCCGAAGGACGCAAAGGCAGCCTCAGCACCATCTGTGAGGTAGGTCCTGCCATGGTCCCGGTGCCAGAGCAGGAAACTGAGGCGCAGAGGCGCTGAATGGCTCCCCCAGGGCCCCCAGCTAGCAGGCGGCCAGCCAGGATTCAGACCCACAGCAAATCCTGCGATTCCAAATGCTGTTGACTGTAGTAGTGCTGTGCTATGAATGTGTCCTCCCAAAATTTGCATGCTGAAATCCCAACCGCATGAGCGACAGTGTCGGGAAGTGGGGCCTTTGGGAGGTGACTAGGTCACGAGAGTGGAGCCCTCATGAATGGGACGAGTGCCCTATGAAAGGGACCCCAGAGAGCTCCCTCGCCCCTCACACTGTGTGGAACACGGCAAGCAGGAGCCATCTGTGAACAGGCAGGGCCGCCAGACACGGAATCTGCCAGTGCCTCGAGCTTGGGCTCCTCAGCCTCCGTGCTGTGACACACAAACGCCTGCTGTGCGTGAGCCGCCCCGTGCACACGCTCTGTTCTAGCGGCCTGAGCTGCTACGACAGTGGGAGTCACAGCGTGCTGGGCCGGGCCGGGCCGGGCTGCACGCAGCGTTTGGAGCCAGACAGCTCTGAATCCAAACCCCAGCTCTACCGGTTACTACCGGTAGGACAGTGAGGAGGGCCCTCTCTGGCCCTCAGGTTCCTCAGCATGTGACCTCACGGGACAGAGTGAAATAACGGGGCAGGGTGCCCTGCACAGGCCTCAGATGTGGCGCGGAGTCTGTGAGCACTGAGTTCGGCCGCGTGGGGCAGGGGCCCAGTTAAGTGTCCTAACCAAGTGGGGTTCATGTTTTCCTCACTCATCAAGAAGTCCCGAGGCGGGCGACCCAGAGCCATACGGTGACCCCCCGAGCCAGTGGGATCCAGACCCCTGTGTTTTCCCTCTGCCAACTGGGCCCGGCCTTCCCCTCCCCCAGCTGTGGCATCTGGCTGCGCACACAAGTGTGTAGCAGCCAGCTCTGTCCTTGCCTCAGTGCACCCCTGGCAGGAGCCTGCTCATCACCAACTTCCAGGCTGGCAGTCTTGGGTGTCTTGGTTTCCACCGAGAAAGTGCCAGCTTTCCCAGAACCCACTCACATGGGGACCCAAATGGCCAGCACGCCTTCCCTCTCCTGAGCATGCTCTGCGGGTCACGTAAATTGCACTGGGCTTTCAGGAATGCCGCGTTGCAGACATGCCCTGCAGGCCAGAATTCCAGATGCTCCTCCGGCTCCCGACACGTGGGTCTATGCTCAAGTCATTTAGACTCGAGGACTTGCATAAGTTTGGGGGTTCTCCTGACTAGCCAGAAGGCTTCAACTAGTGTCACCGCAAAGGTGCGCCCGGCAACCTCGCATCCCAGCCTCGGCCACTCACAGGCCCCGCACACAGGTGCCACCTCTCGAGACCCGAGGTCCGGCTTGAGTGGTGTGGGGAGAAGGAGGGCGGGCGTCAGATACCAGCTGGACTCAGGGCGCTTCATCTGACCCCAAAAGGCTCGGAGAGGTGAAGACGTGGTGTTACGGTTTGGTAGACATGGCAGAGCCAGGAGTCAAGCCCAGCTCTGGCCAAACTAAGCCCCTCCCCCTCTGCCATGACACCTCCTGGCACCTGGCTCAACTCTCACCTTGGAGAGACGGGGAAACTGAGGCCTGGGCGTGGGAGGCAACCTGCTCAGGTACAAATTCTACTCTACAAAACTTTTGGGGCAAAAGAATTTTGATGAGGCCTTTTGATTTTCATAATCTCAGTTGATTTCTTAAAATAGAAGTTAGATGAGAAGGTAAGTTCTGGCTCTAGTGGAATGTCGCCAGGTGGAAAGGAAAATCGCTGTTTCTCCTGCCTAAGGTTTGCACTTTCTCCAAACCTTTACCCACTCGCTTCCTTGCTTCCTTCGGTCACTACTCAAGTGCCACTTCCTGAAATCACTGCCCACTCTAAATCATTCTCTGTTTACTTTCTTTTTAGCACCTGTAGCTAACATTTTTAGTTATGTAATTTTAATTCATAAAATTTAATTATAATTTTATCATCATAATTTTTGTTCTGTAAGTATATCATATATTGAGATGTTTATATGTTTATCATTTTCTATCCCACTAGAATGTGAGCCCCCTGAGGCAAGGGACTTGGTTTTGTTTCCCACCGTTGCCTACAACAGTGCCTGGCCCACAGCAGGACGGCAAAAATATCTGTCAAATGAGGCTCGGCGTGGTGGCTCATGCCTATAATCTCAGCACTTTGGGAGGCCCAGGCAGGAGGGTCACTTGAAACCAGGAGTTTGAGACTAGTGTGGTCAACATAGTGAGATTTGTCTCTATAAACACTAAAAAATAAAAAGTAACTTTTAAAAATATTTGTTAAATAAGAAAATGGAATTTTGTGAACCCATTAAAAATTCTGTGCCTTTACCAGAATAGTCGATGACCACCACGGTGATGTCTACGGCTCGCTGAATTTCCCTGTACCAGTCTGTCGCTCTAAAACTGTGAGAAACAGCACAGAATACCCCCAAGTGTGCAACGTTCACTTCCAAGTCATACTTAGCTAAAAGTATATAGATCGGGTTCAGCTGTTTTGATACAATTAGCTGGGTGTGGTGGTGCTTGCCTGTAGTCCCAGGTACTTGAGAGGCCGAGGCAGGAGGATGGCTTGAGCCCAGGAGTTGGAGGCTGCAGTGAGCTGTGATTGAGCCACTGCACTCCAGCCTGGGTGACAGAGCAATACTGTTTCAAAAAACGGAAGAAGTTGAAAAGTAATGAGTTTGTCAATAGAGTTAGGATTTTAACCCGAGTGGTTTGGCTCCAGAGCCTGGTCTCCTACCCATATTTCGATGCTGCTACAACGGCCCGGAACTGCTGATTGACAGTTAAAAAACAACTTCATGGCACACACCTACTAGAAGGGCTAAAGAAAACCCCTGACCATACCAAGTGCTGACAAAGAAGAAGAGAAACTGGAACTCTCGAACACTGCTGTGGGAACGCGAAATGGCGCAGATGCCACGGAAATCAGTCTGGTCATTTCTGGAAAAGGTACGTATACACCAACTACATGATCCAGTACCCACACTTCTGGGCTCTTACCTTACGTTCTCCCGAAAACCTACACACAGATGTTGCGTAGCAGCTGTATTCACAGTCGCCAAAGGACGGGGGAGGACAAGCTAGTACCACGACACGGCGGAATCCGACTTGGCGATAAATAGGCGCAAACTCTGGGTAATGACAAACACACAGGTGAATCCTAAGTGCATGGTGCTAAGTAAAAGAAGCCGCAGTTGAAAGACTGAATCATGGACGACTCCATTTATACAACATTCTAGAAAAGGCAAGATGGTAGGGTCAGAAATCAGGTGGGTCGTTAGGGGCTAAGGGCCAGGGTCGGGGGGAGAGGGTTTGCCTACGGGGGTCATGAGGGAGCTTTTGGGGCAGATGAAAATGTGCGATGTCTTAATTGTGGAGGTGGTGGTTATACAAAACATATAATACCACACACGAAAGGGTGAATTTTATTGTGTGCAAATTATATGTCAGTTAAAAAATAATAACTTCACACATATTGCCCCATTCCGATACCCCAGGAGCCGCCTGAGTCGGTTACTGGGAGGTTGCAATGCAACAGCTCGGGAAACAGGAGCTCAGAGGCCTCGCAGCCGGGGTCACTCAGCTGGCTGCGGGGAAGACCAGCCCAGGACTCTGGCTCGCAGGGCCAAGCTTGCCCTCTCTGCTCCTCAGCAGGTCTCCGTAAGTGACCACAGCCATTGTCACTGGGGTCTGTGCCGAGGCTGAGAGAAGACACCCAGGTCTGCAGAGCAGGCCAAGCTTCGGGGAGAGCTCAGCAGCCCCGCCTGCACCTTCGCACTGGGTGGAGAGGAGGAACCAAGCTTCTGCTGCCCAGACGACCCCGCTAGAGCCCAGATATTGAGACCTGGGACCCCTAGTCACAGCTGTCCCCTGTGGTTGGGGACAGGGGACTGCCAGTCTGTCCCCCTGCTCTCCAGCTATCTCAGGAAGCTCTCTCATCCACTCAGGATGTGTCCTGACAGCAGCATTCCTTAGCCCAGCAGGGGCAGCTCCTTTAAGCATTTTGTTTGTGGCACCAGGGGACTGCACAGGCAGAGCGAGGCCTGCATCCCTCCACCCTGGAGAGAAGGCCCAGACGGGAGGCCCAGGTAGCAGGATGGCGAAATGGAATGAAGGGGCTCCAGGTCTGAACACATGTAGCAGTTATATGAAATGTTACCTGGAAAAACTACTGGGAGTGGCTGTAAATGTAAGAAAATGCTTTAAAGAACAGGGTGACGCTTATCAAGCCATGGGCACATGTGGGGGTGGAGGTGTGGCACAGGACCGAGAACATCGCAGCTAGTGGCATCTGATCCAGGATGCACTGACTGGCCTGTGCTTCCTTCTCTGGACTGGGGAGAAGCAGCATGGGGTGGCACGAGGAATGCACGAGGTGGCAGGCGTAGCAGGCCCCGGCACATAGTAGGTGCTCAACAAAACTCATTTATCCAACAGGTATTTATGGACAGTCTGCTATGAGTCGGGGACTCTTCTGGGGATGGTGACACACTGGTGAGCAAAACACAGAGGAGTTTATATTTTAATGGAGAGAGCAAATCAATGAAAAACTCAGTCGCAGCACTGTCAGGTGGAGAGGAACGCCTGAGGGCGGGGGAGGGGAGGGCCAGGATGGCGGTGTTTTAGGCGAGGTGGTCCGGGAAGGCTCTCTGAGACAGCGACGTCTGAGCCGAGCTGTGAAGAAGGCGGAGAAGCGTGCCATGAGCATGTCTGTGGGGAGCACAGTCCAGGCCGAGAGAACAGAGGCGCAGGGGTGGGGTGTGCTGGCCGTGTGTGGGGTCAACAGAGAGTGCAGGGTTTCTCTTGGCGGCCGCCCAGGCGAAGAGTCCGCGGTGGCGCTGTTTCCCGGGAGGCTGGCGGAGTGGGTCTGGGCTGCGAGACGTCCCAGCGGCGGCACTGCAGCCCTGACCTGAGCCCGACCCCAGGCCAGTCCCTGGCCGCCCCCCGCCCAGCCGCCCACCCCCGGGCCGCCCCTGCCCGATGTCCCCTCCACCGCCGGCGGGCCAGACAGAAGGTGGTGCAGAAGAAAACAGCTGAACTTCTGGGCTTACACCATTCGTTCAAGGGGCAGAACCCTTTCGGGCTGGCCTTCTCCCTAGACCAGGCCCGCCACGTCTACCAGCTATAGGAGGACGTGCTGGGAAGGCACGTGCTGGGAAGGTCCGCGTGCAGACCTGCGTCAGCCTCATCGCTAACCAGGAGTACGCCGTCAAGGTCACTGAGAAGCAACCCGGCCACATTCGGAGCAGGGTTTTCCAGGAGGTGGAGATGGTGTATCAGTGCCAGGGACACAGGAACGTCCTAGAGCTGATTGGATTCTTCGGGGAGGAAGACCGCTTCTACCTGGTGTTTGAGAAGATGCGGGTGGTTCCATTCTGAGTCACATCCACAAGCAGCGGCACTTTGATGAGCTGGAGGCCAGCATGGTGGTGCAGGACGTGGCCAGCGCCCTGGACTTCCTGCACAACAAAGGCATTGCCCTCAGGGATCTGAAGCCGGAAGACATCCTCTGCAAGCAGCCCAACCAGGTGTCCCCCGTGAAGATCTGCGACTTCGACCTGGACAGTGGCATTAAGCTCAGCGGAGACTGCTCCCCCATCTCCACCCCGGAGCTGCTCGCCCCGTGCGGCTCGGCCAAGTACATGGCCCCTGAGGTGGTGGAGGCCTTCAGCGAGGAGGCCAGCATCTAGGCCAGCGAGGAGGCCAGCATCTACAACAAGTGCTGCGACCTGTGGAGCCTGGGTGTCCTCCTGTACATCCTGCTCAGCGGCCACCTGCCGTTCGTGGGCCACCGCAGCAGTGACGGCGGCTGGGACCGCGGCGAGGCCTGCCCGGCCTGCCAGAACATGCTGTTTGAGAGCATTCAGGAGGGCAAGTACGAGTTCCCGACAAGGACTGGGCCCACATCTCGCTCGCCGCCAAAGACCCCATCTCCAAGCTGCTCGTCCACGACGCCAAGCAGCAGCTGAGCGCCGCCCAAGTCCTGCAGCACCCTGGGTGCAGGGGTGCACCCAGAGGACACCCTGGTCACTCCCATGGTCCTGTAAAGGGACAGCTGTGCCAAAAACCTCACGTCCTTTGCGGCCAATGCCATCGCATGAACCAGCAGCTGGCCCAGCGCGAAGAGGACTTGGCGGAGAAGGAGGCAGCGGGCCAGGGCCAGCCCGTCCTCCTCCTCCTCTGAGCTACCTCACGCTGCCTACAGCCGTCCCTGCCCTCCGAGTCCAAGCTGGCCCAGCGGGGACAGAAAGCCAGCCTGTCCACGTTCCGCAGGCCGCCCCCTCCTCTGGCTGCATTCCCTGCCGTTAAGCTCAGCGGAGGGGCTGGTTTTTTATAGAAGGTTTTTGCTTTGGGTTTTTTTCCCTTTTTTCCTGTTCCCCTCTCCCCATTTCTTTTGTTTTCTCCTTCTGATGGGGTGGAGAGTGGAGGGTGCCTGTGGCTGGCTTTTTCCTGTCCCCAAGCTCGCCTGGACTGCCAAGGTCACTGCAGCCCGCTGCCGCCTCCTCACCCCCATCGCCTGCACGGTGACTTGGGAGCCTGCTGCCAGCCGGCTGCCATCTCCCAGGGCTGGGGGCACAAGATGTTCCCCGCCCCCCCCCGTGGCTGCCTCCCCAGCCCTCAGAAGTTTCAGGGATGGCCCCTCCCCTCGTGTCACAGGGACAGCAGCTCCTGAATCCCGCACCCCAGACACCCTGGTGGCTTGATGGGGCAGGGGCACCCTGTCTCCAGAGGGGGGCCTGGGTGCCGGTGTGTAGGGGAGTGGGCGGCCCACCCTCCGAGCCCCCCAGACCCTCGCCCAAGCTCCCTGTCCCCATGAGAGTTGACAATTGGGGCTTCTTCCGAGTCCGGCTGTCCAGGTCCCTGATGGTGGGACTCCACCTCTGACCTTGACCTTGAACTGCAGCTGACGCCGGGGACACATCCACTGTTGGAAAGACTATCCTTTCCTTATTGAATGGTCTTGGCACCCTTGTCAAAAATCATTTGGCCACCTATGTGAGACTTCATTTCCAGGCTCTCTAGTCTATCCCATTGATATATGTCTGTGTGTATCCAGTGCCACACTGTTTTGATTCCTGCACTTCTGGAGCAAGTTTTGAAATCAGGAAGTGTGAGACCTTCAACTTTGTTTGTCTTTTTCAATTTTGTTTTGGCTATCTGGGGCCAAATCTACTTTTTTTCTGAGACAAGGTCTCACTATGTTGTGCAGGCTGGCCTCCAACTTCTGGAAGGGATCCTCCCACCTCCGCCTCCTGAGTAGCTGGGACCACAGGTACGTGGCACCACGCTTGACTCCAAATCTATTTTTAAAAATTTTCAAGTGAAATGCTTCCAGACATCAGAACAGGTTCTATTTCATAAAAAGAACTATTGGATGAATATATCTTTATGTCATTTTTAATTTTTATTTTAGTAAAGCTCTTCTTTTTTTAAAAATAAATGTCCTTTTAACTGTGTATTGCTCCAATTTTGGAGTCAGCAGATGCAAATAAAAGGCTTTAAAAGTCATCTATGTGTTTAGGCCTGATGGGCACAGGCCTTTTCAGGAGAAAAGAAGACGGGTATAAATGATCCCAAGATTCTTTTGGTGTCATTCTAGACATGTAGGATTAAAGATTAAAAGGCATTGGGAGTGAGGGTGTCAGCTCTCCTAAAATTGATCTATAGGTTTAAAGCAATTTCTATCAAAATTCCTAGATTTCATAGATATAGACATGCTTCTTATAAATTTATATGTAAATTTTAGAAAATTTAGGTGGCGAGGCAAAGGAACTAGAGTAGGTAAAATCATTTTGAAAAAAAAAAAAGGATAAAGTGGAAAGGATCCCTGTCCCTAACTGTAAGGCTTCCTATATAACCGAGGCAGCGTGGCACTGGCCACGTGATGGACACGCAGATGACAGAGCAGAGCAGGCAGCCCAGAAACAGACCCGCGTGAGTGCAACGACCACTTTTGATAAAGTCACAGAAGCAATGGGGGCTAGATGACCCTTCAACCAACAGTGCTGGAGCCACTGACATCAAAAAACCGAAACTTGACCTAAATCTCACACCCTATGCAAAAATTAAAATGGACACTGAACTTAATTGTAAAACTATAAAATTTCTAGAAAAAATAGGAAAAAAAATCTTTGGGACTTTGGGCAAAGAGTTCTTAGATATGACACGAAAAGCACAATCCATAAAAGATAAAATGATAAATTGGACTTCTTTTTTTGTTGTTGTTGTTAAAGACTGGGTCTCACTATGCAGGTCTCAAACTCCTGGGCTCAAGCAATCCTCCCAGGTAGCTGGGACCACAGGTGTGTGCCACTGCGCCCAGCTTCTCAACTCCATTTTTTAAAAATTAAAAATCTTTGCTATGCTGGCCGTGCTACCCAGTCATTGTCTATCTTTATTATTGCTTGTAACCTTTTTTTTTGCCAAACCAAACCATGGAACACATTTTAAGGAATTTAAAAAATAGATTTAGGGGGTCCAAGTGTGGTTCTGTTACATGGATATATTGCATGATGCATTTTAAGAAATATTAATTTATATTGAATGTCTATTAATTGTTTTCATTAAGAAAACATCACTTTAGATTGTTAAATATAAAAACATATTTTTTAAAAGTATCTTGACTGTTAAAGAATAAATTGGGGATGCTTCCTAAATATTCCCAACATTTATGAATTTAAAAACCCCTTTGTTCCATGGAAGATCCTACCGAGAGGATGAAAAAACAAGCCAATGATTGGAAAAACATTATTTGCAAATCATGTACCCAATTTCTATCCAGAATACATAAAGAACTCTCTAGACTCAACTATATGAAATAATCCAATTAGGAAATGGGAAAAAAACATGAGCAGACACTTCACCAAATGTATACAAATGGCAAGTGAACACATGAAAAGATGCTCAAATGTACACCACAGTAAGATACCCCCTCATACATATTATGATGACTGAGATAAAAAATACTGATAATACCAAATTCTAGCAGGTATTAGAAAAATTAGGTACTAGAAAAATTAGCTCTGTCATACATTGTTAGTGGGAATGGCACAGACATTCTGGAAATCCGTCTGGTGGTTTCTCAAAGAGTTGAATAAATTATACTTCCCAGCAATCACTCCTGCACATTTATCCCAGAGAAATTAAAACTTATGGTTCATAAAAACACCTGTACACAATTGTTCACAGCGGCTTTGTTTGTAATAGCCAAACACTGGAAAGAACCCAAATGTCCTTCAGTGGGTGAATGGTTAAACAAACAGATACACACATGCCATGGAATAAACATGAAGGATTTGGCATCATTCTTAATACACTTACACACATACATATGACATATGCACATATATTAAAATATTTATTGTACATTAATACGAAAGCTAGTATGACCTTAGAAAATAACCTTTTGGTGGGATTATATATGACTGCTTCATACTTCTCTGTATTTTTCAGATTATTAAACCAAACATTTTACTTTGATCCTCTGGAAAAAACTGAAGTAAACAAGCATTAAAAAATTAATGCAATATAATCTTTGAAGCAAACAAGTGATTCCGTAAGAAGTGTGGGTGTGCCCACTGAGCACCTGCTGTGCTCCTCCTAGGTGCCAGCGACCCAAAATGGCTGAGACCTGGCCTTACCTGGAGAGCCAGGTGCCCGAGGGAGCACCTTGCTGGACCAGTCTCTGAGTCTATTTCTGGAGGGACACACCCTGCTAGGTATGCTGAGAGCCCCAGGGGACCTGAAGGTTTATAAAACTCAGTCCTTGCCCTGAACACACTCACAACTGAATAACATTTTAAGACTGCTTATGCCAACCTGAGAACAGCCCAGAACCCCACCCAGGTACCAGAACCCCCCAACACACACACACTGTCTGTCCCCTGCTCAGCTTGCCGCAGCTCTTAGCTCTCACTACTTAACCTTTCTTGGGTGCCTGTTATTAGCCAAGTACACTAAGACGTCTATGCTTTTTCTTGCACTCTTGAAACAGAATGTTCTCCCTCGACAGGTGTCCCTGAGACTCTGAGAGGCAGTGAGGGCAGAAATGGGGCTGGATGCACGCACAGCCGCGTGCGCATTCAGTGCTTGTGAGGAGAGCTGAGATTTCGGGGTACTTAGCACAGGCCGGTGTCATTCTGCATGTACGACCTGTACAGACGCATTTAGTAATCACAACAACCCTGTGAGGTTGGTGTTATCGTGCTCATTTTGCAGATGAGAATGACTGAGGCACAGAGAGATTAGATCACTTGCCCAAAGTCACACAGTGGTTGGTGGAGCTGGATTTTGAACTCAAGCAGTCCAATGCTGTGGATTCTCAGCCTCCACTGGGGACCTCCACCCGCCCCAGCTCCCCGCTGACGACCTCCTCCCTGGGCACTGCGCTGGTCTAGCAGGCTCAGGCTCCCCTGCGCTCCCGCCCCTGGCCCACCGTGCTGCTGGTCTGTGTGGGGTCCCTCGTCGCCTCCAGACCACACGCAGCTGGAGGCTGGCGCTGTGTCTCCATCTCCTCGCCTCCTCACGGCCCTCGGGCCTGACTATACGTGGTGACTGCTGGAGTGCGTGGTCTCGGGCTGTCCCAGAGACAGGACAGGAGGGGAGGATGTCCTCAAGGAGTCCCTGTGGCATTCTCTGCTGGAGGCAGGGCTGTGGGACAGTTCTAAAGCCCCAACTCCGCCTCCTCTCCAGGGGCAGCTGCCCAGACGTTCTGTTGGCAACAGGGTCAGAGCTCTGAGACTCCGGTGCTGTGAGAAGCTGCTGGGCAGTCAGGCCCCTGCTGTGTGGCCCTAGGCAACTCACTGCCCTCTCTGAGCACAGTGAAGCTCCCTGCAAGTGACTGCCACGGCCCTTCGCTGGAAGGGCTGGGCCGATTGATTTCGCGTGGAGGGAGCCCTGGGGTGGCTGCGTTGTCTGTGGCACCCACTGGGCCGCAGAGACACGGGCAGAGGGTGGTGGTGATGCAGGTGGGGGGGGGTTGGGCAGCCAGGGGTCCTAGGGGAGCAGCCCTTGAGCTGACTTGTTTTTCCTTTTAGCATATCTTTCTCGAGCCAACTTTCAAAGGATTGGATTGCAAAGAGCCAGGTGGAGATGGGAGGGTGGGGCCTTCCACTGTGGAAGGGCTGTGGGAACCCGAAGAGAGACCAAGGGCAGCCGCTGTGCTGCCTGGCGTGGTGGCGTGAGGGCAGTGAACGTGCAGGTGGCCTTTGCCCTGGCAGCCAGGCCTGCACTTCCTTCGGGCCAACAGCACCCCACTCGTCCCCCTCACCCCCGTCCCCACACTGCCTGTGCCTGTCCTGCCATATCTGCCCCTGGTTACTCCTCATCTGTCAATACTCCTACCTCTATCGTCTGGCTGTGGTTCCTCCTAGAATGTGACGGCCGCCAGGGCGTGGGTTTTCGTCGGCTTTGTTCTCCGTTTCAGCCCCTGTGTTTAGCAGTGTGCCCAGCACACAGTAGCTGCTCAACAAACACTTGCCAAGTGAATAAGTGAAACGTGCTGGAAATCTGGGTGGCCAGGAGGCTGGGGCGTCTAAAGGGGCAGCATCATCTTCCTATCTCAGAGTTTTGTAACCTTGGGGGAGACCTGACCTGTGACCCACCTCGGTATGGCCATGTAGCACTTTCCTTTTAAAGAACCATCTTGCTTGATTCCTTTAGGTTCCTTTAAAAGGACTAGCTCTCAGCTAGGACAGCCTCAGGCACAAGTCAACTGGATGATCAAATTTAAGTCTGAAAAAAAAATCTTTGGACTCCAACCTGTGTCCCCAAGCCAGGGCCAGACCCCTCCACAGAGCCCCATCAGATGGGGAAGGTGTGGCTCAGAGAGGGTTAGGGCCTTGACAGAGGCCACACAGCGAGGAACAAGTCCACCTGGAGTCACAGGCACAGTCCTAAGCCCACTTCTCCCCTCCTCTCTGGGACATCAGATGGCTGGGCTCCTCCCCGCCCCTGCTGACCAGCTGAGTGACCGCGGGCAGGCGCCACCCTCTCCACACGCAGCCCTCGGATGGGAAATGACAAGGCGGCACTAGGCCCTTCCCCGGGTTGCTCAAATTCCACAGCAAAAGCCATCGGCAGGACAGCCCTCCCAGTGCAGAGGACAGCAGGGCTCAGCGTGTCAGACTGGGGCGGCCACGTAAGTGCTGGGTGACTTCTCTGACCCTCAGTTTCCTCGTCTGCTAAGAGGGCAATGGGACCAATTTTGTAGGACTGTTGCCAGGGTTAAATATGATGCTATGCAAAAATAGCTAGCACGGTGGCTGGCACAGCAGTAAACGATGACCTTTGCAATAATAATTACTATTACTGAGTGTTTATTTTTACTATTGCAGCTGGTGGGGTGGGCAAGGTCCAAGGACAGAAACTGAAAACTCCTCTGAACACTTTCCCTCCAAATCACTTCTAGCTCTGGGTGCCCCCGGCGCCTCCAGCACCCCTCGCCGGCTGGCTGGGTCACGGTTCCCTGGGGATGATCCTCTCTCATGCCTCTCTCTCCCCGGCATAGGGGCTGAGAGCTGCCTCTGGGAATTGTGAGCAAATTAGGTTGTTTTCTAAAAGATATCACCATTTGTTGTTCAAATAAACCTCCAGGAGCAGCTCTCATACTGACAGAGCTGGCTCGCCTGTGAGTGAGGAAGAGCAGCCGCGCCACAGGCAGCGCTGGACAGTCCCCTCCTGGGAACCAGCACCCCCGGTCGCTTTGTCCCACGCTGGCCTCGACCCTTCCCCACTCCATCCGTCCTCCCAGCCCCTTTCCTCCTGGACTCGCCCGTCCCCAGGAATCCCAAATGTGTCCTGGCCTCTCAGGGGGAGGTGTCAGCTCCCCTGGGTTCTTCCCTCACCTCCGGCCAGCCTCTGTTTGGCATGTGCAAGGCGACAAAAGACATTCCTATTTAACACCCTCCACCCCTCTTGGAAAAAGGCTGTGGTTTTAATAACAAAAACCTCCTTCTCCGCAGAGTCTGGAACAGGGCCAGGCTGCAGTCTTCGCACCTGACTCCACAGGGCAGGTAAGGCAGAGGAGGTGAGCTCCAGGGGCGGGAGCCAGCCTGCTCGGCCCAGATTCCCAGCCAGGCTCTGCACGTCTGTCAGTAAAGGGTGTTGAGAAATGCCTGGCGCAGCCAGCGTAGCCCCCCACACCCAGGGCCTCAGTCCTGTCACCCCCTGGTCCTTCTGACACTGCAGCCAGAGCAGAGTCTCTAAAACACAAGCTGCGCCCTTTCCTCCCGTGTGAACTTCAGTGGCTCCCTAGTACTCTCCAGCTAAGGTTTAGATGCCTTCACAGGGCTTGCAAAGCCCTTCAGAAAAGTATATGTGTGTATAAGACATGTATAACATTATAATACGGATGCTCCTCAGCTTACAATGGGGTTACATCCAGATAAAGCCATCTGTTGAAAATACTGTGCAAGTCAGAAGAGCATTTAATAACCCAGTCTGCAGAGCGTGACAGCTTAGCCTAGCCTGCCTTACGTGAGCTCAGAACACTTCCACTAGGCCACGCTGGGCAAAATCGCTCGGCAACACGGTACCCTGAGGGCCTCGGTTGTCTGCCCTGGTGATCGCGTGGCTCCTGGGCCTACAAAGCTGCCGCACACGGCATCGTGAAAAAACGTCTTACTGCTCTCTGCTGAATGGGTGTCGCCTTCACACCATTGCGAAGTTGACAAATTGTAAGTCAAGCCATCATAAGTCGACACCATCTGTATATCTAATACATAATACAAGCTATATTATATTAATATATTAATTATATCATATAACATATACAGTGTATTGTACACACGTTTATATTATATACATATAGCAATATATATAATTTAAAATGTGTAGTATATATCTTTACAGTTAGACTGGGAACTCCTTCAAGGCAGGGATTCTCCTCGGTTCCCACAGTACAACACACGCTCACAGGATGCTTCGTAATCACCTGTTTCACTTCGATTCGCCAAGTGCCGGTCGAGTCCGTGATGCTTGCCTTAGACTTGCTCCCTGGCACCCCGCTTCCCCTGGAATACGACCTCAGAACATCCGTTTCACCACGCCGCAGCCACCGACGCGCTTGTCCTCCCCAGGAAATCATGAGTGCCAGGCAGATGCATCAAACTGAGAAAAAACAATGCCAGCTGGAGCACTGAGATGGAGTGCCGATACACTGTTCCTGCACCTGGGGAAGTTCTCCTCTTCCGTGTCCCCAGTGTCTGGCACTGAGTCTTTCAGGAACAGGACCTAAATGCTTGTTGAACGCTTGTCCTTCTCCAATTTATCCTCCAGGCTTGGTGGCCAAAGTGCTCTTCCTAACAGGCAGGTGTGATGGGGCCCCTCCCCGACTGTACCTTGTGGAAGGGACGCCCTGAGCACTGGTCTCCTCCGAGCACACGCCCGGCAGGTGTCCAGTGAGTGGCCGTGCCTGCGTGAGGGAGAGAGTTTGCGTGTGGGGCTCCCGCTGGGGCAAGGGGCAAGCGGTCCCCAGAGAAGCCAGGGGGAGGACTCCAGACAAGACTCGGGGCCCACAGGGAGCAGGCGAGGAGGGAAGGTGGCTTCTGGGAGAAGCTGGGGACCTGCTCACGCGGGGACTCGGGCATGGGCTATTGTCAGTGCACGCTGTGCCTCTGATTGCTGAAAAGCTGATTCCTCCAGAAACTTCTGCTTTGTCCCTGAGTGCCAGCCGCTGCTTTCGTGGCATGTTTTCTTTTCTTTTTTTTTGCGACAGGGTCTTGCTCTGTCACCCAGTCTAGAGTGCAGTGGTGTCCTCATAGCTTGTTTCAGCCTCAGCCTCCTGGGCTCAAGTGATCCTTGTCCCTCAGCTGAAGCAGGAATAGCTGGGACTACAGGCGTGCCCCATCATGCCTGGCTAATTTTTCTATTTTTAGGAGTGACTGGGGTCTCGCTCTTGCTCAGGCTGGTCTCAAACTCCTGAGCTCAAGCCATCCTTCCCCTCGGCCTCCCAGAGTGCTAGGACTACAGGCGTGAGCCACCGCGCCTGGTCTTCCCCGCATTTTATCTGTGTGCAACTCAAAAATCCATGCTCTTCTCACCCCCTCCTTTTTCTTCCCTCCTGGTCCCTCCTTCCCACCCCACACAGAGAAGAGGTGATTCTCGCGAACCAGCAAATCCCAACGCCTTACGCTGTGCGCGTGTGCGTAAGATGGCTGCCAGGCCTAAGCGGTACCGTCGCTGCCAAAGTCACGATTCGGCTTCATCCAGCAAGCGCCTTGTAAGCATCTCGCCCAGCACACGCGTGGTGCCAACGTACGTCTCTCTGGCTCACGGCCCCCGCCAGGGTGGCTTCAGCCCAGCTCACACGTGGGAGACTGAGTCTCCAGAAAGCCTGAGAAGCTGAGCTTCTGCCATGGGAAGAGTCAGAGCCAGATGCAACCCCAGCGTCTCTGACCATGTGCAGACTACCAATACATACGGGGATTCAAAGGCAACGAAGAGTGTGGGGGAAGAGTCACGGGAGATGTGTTTGGTTCCAACTTCTCGACTCTTAGAACGAGCTGATGAGCGTGAGAGCCCTTGAGCCCCTCTTGGGCGTTTCCGTCCCAGCTCTGGAACGAACGGGAAGACTGGGGCAGGGAAGTGGCGGGTCCAGGGTCCAGGCAGGGGCTCAGGGCCTGGAATATTCCTGAGGGAGGTGGCACCTGTGGGGGCAGGGGGAGCAGGTGAAGGAGGTGAGGCACAGGGGGCCTCAGGTCCAGAGACCAGGGCACACCGGGGGAGTGGAGGGTCCGGTCTGAGGGTGGGGCCGCAGCCCCTGCAGCTGGACAAGGGGCAGGAGCTCATTCCTGCAGGGCTTTGCACGCCAGGTGAAGGCATCTAAATCTTATCCCGAGAGCACTGGGGAGCCACAGAAGGTCCCATGGGAAGGAGGGCTGTGGTTTGTATTTAGAGACTTTGCTCTGGCTGCAGTGTCAGGAAGGAGAGGGGTGATGAGCATGGGCGGGGGCTGCAGGCCATGAGGGGTGGAGGGTGGCGAAGAGAAGGGTCTTTCGTCGGGCTGCACATGCCAAACAGAGGCTAGTGGGGGGGGGCGGTGATAGAAGAGCCCAGGGGAGCTGAAACCTCCCCCTGACAGGCCAGGACACACTGAGGTTTCCCGGTACCCAAGAGTCTGGGAGGAAAGGGGCTAGAGGGACAGACGGGTGGTGGGGGGAGAGGGAGTGAGCCTGAGGCGCTGTTTCTCTCTCACTGCCTTTAAGATTTGATCTTTGCCTTAAGTTTTCGAGAGTTTGACCATGATGTGTCTTGGCACGGATGAGTGTGTCCTTTTAGGAGCTTTTACTCAGCTTCTTGAGTATGCAGGTTTATGTCTTTTCGCCACATGTGGGAGAATTTCAGCCACTGTTTCTTTGACCATTTTGTCAGCCCCACATTCTTACTCCTGTGCTTCTGAGACTCATGACATGGATGTTAGTTCTTTGGCTGTGTCCTGCAGGTCCCTGAGGTTCTGCTCTTTTTTCTTCCAGTCTGTTTCTCTCTCCTGCTCAGGTTGGGTGATAGCTGTTGCTCTATCTTCAGGCTTCCTGATTGTTTTCTCCGTTCTCTACGTTCTACTGTTGAATCCATCCAATGAGTGTTTCATTTCAGTTATTTTTTCTTCCAAAATTACCATTTGGTTCTTTGTTATATCTGCCATTTCTTTGCTGAGACTTCCTATATTTTATTTGCTTTACTGAAGCATTTTCATAATGGTTGCTTTAAAGTCCTTGTCAGATAATCCCAAGGTCTCTGTCTTCTCAGTGTTGGTGTGTGTTGATAATTTTTTTCCAGTGTGAGGTGAGAGTCTCCTGGCTTTTGGAATAACGAGTGATGTTTCTGGGGCCCTTGTCATTCCAGGCATTATACTATGGCACTCTGGTTCTTACCTACACACTCTGGCCTCCTTACCGCCAGGGAGGGACAAAAGTCCCAGCTCCCCACCCACCTTCTTCAACACCACCCCTCTAGGGTGCTGGGAGCCTCCTTCCAGCCTGGATTAAAGTCTCAGCTCCCACTCGGCAGAAGAGGGTTGGGGTGGGGACAGAGGGTTGGGGTGGGGCAGAAGAGGGTTTGGGGTGGGGACAGAGTATCCGTGTGTGACTGCAGTAGGATGATCCCTGTCTCCATGTGTCCTCTCTCACTAGGCAGTCTCTTCCCCGAACTTTGGCTAGAGAACGAAAGCTTTCGCTGGGGCTTTCTTTGGTCTGTGCCTCCCGGCATGTCAGGTTGCTGGCTCTGCTGGCATCAGTCCAGGGTATATTGGGCAAACAAACAAACAATCCCAGGAGACTCACCTCTGTGTCATTCCTCGGGTCCTGAGGCCCCTAGAGGATCTGCTCTCTTCTTCCCACTTCAGGGTCTTCTTAGGTTAGTTTTATGCGCGATGCCCAGCGTTGGCAGCTGTCCCGGGCGGGAGGACTGGAGGAAGCGCCTGGCTGGGAGTATCTTCTTTGTGCCAAACGTCTTTCTTGCCACGTCCTCGCCACGCTGTGTAATTACATGTTTTCCACCCCATTTCTCACTCTTCGCTTTGGCATGCTCCTCTGCCCACCCCTGCTCAGAGAAGCTGACAGTGGGAGGCCAGGACAAGAAGAATTTGTCTGCAGTTTGTTTTTAAGGAAACACTCAGCCTCTCAGAATCGCCAGGTTTCCTAGGGGAAAACGAGTCCCAGATCTGCAAGAGTGGGGGCTCCCTGACATGCACTTGCTTTTGCTTCAGAATTTACCACCATTTCCTATTTGTCCAAGGCACCGTGCACAAAGCCATCGTCCTGTGTGGAGCCGGGAGGGTTTACAGAAACGCCTTATGGCTTCACTAAGTCTTGAAGAAAACAGACCAGTGAAAAGGTTTGCGCGAGCACGTGGCCTGCTGGCCGGGGACAGGCGGGCACCTTCACACCCACGAGCATCTCCCGCTCAGCTTCCCAACACCGGCTGGCCCGGGCGGGCAGTCTGCAGAGTAGGACGCGGGGTCTCCCCCACTGCTGGTCTTACCATGGCCCAGTGGAAGGGGGGAGCTCGCTCTGGCCCCAGCTGTCTGGGGCAGAAATCCCCAAGGAGGCACTCAGTAGCTGATGTGACTTTGGCGCCATTCCCTGAACCCTCTAAACCTCTGCTACTTCCTCCATATAATGAACCACTGAAAGGAACTCACAGGATGGTTGTAAGAAACAGAAACAGTGTGTGAAGTTTCTGGCACATAATTTCCCTTTGATACGTGGCAGCCATTCTTATCACAGTTAAAGAATTCCTATGTAAACAAAAGGTCTGCAGCATGAATGTCGTGGACATTATGAGACGTGTGTGCGTGTGGATGGCTACATTTTTCAGCTGGGGCCGAGCATCTCGCACACCACTGTGAACCTCAGGGAGGCCCTATTGGCTCCTCCTCGGCCGTTACCCTACCCCACTTCCTGCCACAGAGCCCTGTGCCAGACAGTTTATTGACAAGGTTATATTGTCCTGACTTTTTCCACGTTACATACTTAAGATGCTTAAAATTTCCTGTGCCAAAGAACATTCTAATCTCGCAGTTCATAGCCAAGCCAGAGACACAGGGACACGTGAAAAGGACTTCTTCCAGCTAGGGGTGAGCATGGTAGGAGACCAGTTCTTAGCTAATCTAATGGATGAGAGGGGGTGAGGGGAGGATTAGCATATTAGAAAAAGACTCCTTTGTCTTTATGCTCTCACACTAATGTCACCTTTTCCCATTCACTGTTTTTAGGGGAGCTGTGGGGCTCACCCCTATTCATTTATGTATTGTCTGTGGCTGCTTCTGTGCTGCAAAGGCAGAATTGAGTGGTTGTGACAGAGATCATGATCTTAAAACATTTACTGTTTGGTGCTTTAAGAAAAAGTTCACTGACCCCTGGTTTTGATTATTATAGCTTTATAAGTCTCGAAACCTGGTAATGTTAGTACTCCAACTGTATTCTTATTTTTCAAAGTTATTTTGGCTATTCTGGGTCCTTAGCATTTCCATATGAAATTTAGAATCAACTTGACCATTTCCACAAAATAGTCTACTGGGGTTTTGATTGGGATTGCACTGAATCCATAAATCAATTTGGGGGAGAATTGATATTATAACAATATTTAGTGTTTTTTAACCAATGAATAAGTTATGTCACTCCACTTATTTAGGTCTTCTTTAATTCCTCTTGGCAATATTTTGTGGTTTTTAGTGTAGAGATTTTGCATATCTTTTAATTTTAGTTTCTGATTGTTGTTGGTATATAGTAATAGAAATGCAGTTGATTTGTGTGTATTGACTTTGCATCCTGCAACTTTACTTATTAGTTCTAGAAACTTTTTCATAAATTTTTCATAGATTCCATCAGGTTTTCTACATAGACGATCATGTCAAGTACAAATACACAAATAGACACTTTACATCTTCCTTTACGTCTTCCAATATGTATGCCTTCTTTTTTCTATTGTACTTGTTAGATATCACTTTCTTGTTCCTGATTTTATTTTATTATTATTATTATTAGAAACAGGTTCCCACTGTCATCTAAGCTGGAGGGCAGTGGCATGATCATGGCTCACTGTGACCTCAGACGCCTGAGCTCAAGTGATCCTCCTCCCTCAGCCTCCCGAGTAGCTGCTCCTGGTTTTAAAGTAGAAGCATTCGGCCTTTCATGATGAAGTACAGTGTTAGCTAGAGGATTTTTGTAGATGTTCTTTATCAGGGTGAAGAAGCTTCTTTTTATTCCTAATTTGCTGAATTTTTTTTAATCAAAAGAAGATGGTGGACTTTAAAAAATACTTTCACTGCTTTCTGTTTAAATGATGTTTCTCAAGTTTGTTAATATGATGAATTACACTGATTGATTTTGAATATTAAATCAACCTTGCATTTCTGGGATAAACCCTACTTGTATTATCTATTTTATACACTGCTGGATTCACTTTGCTAAATTTTTATTTAAAATTTTTGCATATGCATTTATGAAATATATTGGTCTGTAACTTTCTTTCATTGTAATGTTGTTGTCGTTGTTTTAATCAGGGTGATGCTGGGCCCATAGAATAGAATGGGAAGCATTCTCTCCTCTTCAATTTTTTAGAACAGCTTATAAATTGGTATCATTTCTTCCTTAAATATCGGGTATAGTTCACCAGCGAAGCCACCTGGATTTAATGGGGTTTTTGTGGGAAGATTTTTAACCAAAAATTCAAATGATTCTATAGCTATGAGGCTAGTCTGGTTATCTGTTTCTTCTTGGGTGAGCTGCAGTCATGTGTGTCTTTCAAGGAATTCATCCAGTTCACCGAGGCTGCTGAATTTGGGGCATAAAGTTGCCGATAATATTCCCTTTCACCCTTCCAACGTCTGTGGAAACTGCAGTGATGGCCCCACATCTCTGTCACCCCACACCTCTGTCACCCGGATATTGGTAATATGTGCCTCCTTTCATTCTTGAGCAGTCTGGCTAGCGGTTGATCAATTTGATTGGTTTTTCTCAAAGAATCATCTTTGGGTTTCATTGATTTTCTTTATTCTGTTTTCCATTTCATTGACATCTGTTTTGATCTTTATTATTACTTTTAATCTTCCTTCTCTGGGTTTGATTTGCTCTTCTGTTTCTATTAATAGTTTTTTTGAGACGAGAGCTGAGGTCATCGCTGTGGTACCTTCTTTTCTAACATAAGTGTTTCGTGCTACAAATTCCTCTCGCAGTCCTACTTTAGTAGAATCCCACAAATTTTGATGTTTTCATTTTTATTCAGTTAAGTTTATTCTTTTTACTTCTTCTTGGAGCCATGAGTTGTTTTATTTGGTTTCCAAATATTTGTGGGTTTTCTGTTAGTGGTTTCTAATTTAATCCTAACATATCTGTGTAGTGTAATACTTTCCTAGGGCTGCTCTAACAAACTGCCACCAATTTGGGGGCTTACACGATACAAATCTTTACCCTGCAGTTCTGTAGTTCGGCAGTCGGCCATGGCTGGCCCTGGGCTAGAACCAGTGTGTCAGCCGGGCCGTGTTCCTTGCTGGAGGCTCTGAGGGAGACCGTTGTTTCCTTGCCTATTCTGGTTTCTAGAGCCCCGCCCTTGGCTCAGGGCCCCTCCCCATCTCCACAGCCAGGTAGAGGCTTCTCCTGCTGCATTCCTCCCTCTGGTTCTCTCCCTCCTTTTCCCCTCGCAAGTACCCTCGTCATTACGCCGGGCCCACGAATCTCCCCTCCCAAGGTCAGCTGATTGGCGACCTTCATTCCCCTGTTCCATGTAACGTCACATAGTCAAAGGTCCCAGGGAATAGGACATAGACACCTTTGGGAGGTCATTATTCTGCCTACCTCACATGACTTGGCTCCTTTTAATTTACTGAGGCCTATGGCCCCAAACATGGTCTGTCTTGGTGAATGTTCCATGTGCACATGAAAAGAGTATATATATTCTGTTACTTATTGTTGTTGGGTGAAGTACTCCATAAATTAGATCAAGTTGGCTGATAGTACTCCTTGGGACTTCTGTAACCCTGCTGACTTTCTGTCTACTTTTGCTATAAAAGATTGGGAGAGGGGCAATGAAATCTCTGACTGTAATTTTGGATTCGTCCATTTCTCCTTGCAGTCTGCCAGTTTTGCTTCATATGTTTTGAAGCTCTATTATGAGATGCATAAACATTAGGACTGTCGTGTCTTCTTGGTGAATTGACTCCTTCCTGAGCATGAAATGACCTTGTTCATCCATGGTAGTGTTTTTTCCTCTGAAATCTACCTTGCCTGATATTAATGTGGCCACTACAAGTTTCTTTAATCTAGTGTTAGCATGGTATATCTTTTTACTTTTAACCTGTTTGTGTTTTTAGATTTAAAGTGTTTTTATATGCGACATACATTTAAATCTTCTTTTTTTAATATAATCTGATAGTCTGTTTTTTAATTGGAAAGTTTAAACTGCTTACATTTAATATTATTATTGACATGTTTTTGCTTACATACATTTTATTACTTACTTTCTATTTGTCTCATATGTTTTTGTTCCTCATTACTCCTTTTCTGATTCTTTAACATTAATTATATATTTTTATGATTTCATTTTATATCTTTTATTGGTTTTTTAGTGATAACTCTTCATTTTATTATTTTAATGGTTGCTCCAGGGCATATAGTATGCATTTTTTAACTTTAAAAAAATCTGGCTTCAAGTGATGTCATACTACTTCACATATACTACTTCAGCATAAGAACCTCACCAGACGTGGTGGCACATACCTGTAGTCCCAGCTGCTCGAGAGACTGAGGCAGGAGGATCCCTTGAGCCCAGCAGTTTGAGGCCGGTCTGGTCAACATAGCAAAACCCCACCTTTAAAAAAAATGTACCTTACGATAGTGTACTTCATTTCTTCCCTCCCAGACTTCATGCTAGTGTTGTGTTACATTTTATTCATACATATGTTAACCCTACAATATATTATTATTTATGTTCATTTATTAACTGTTTGTTTATTATTTTGTCAGTTATCTCTAAAGGTATTTAAATAATAAGAAAAATGTCTTATATATTTATCCATGTAGTTATTATTCTGATGCTCTTCATTCTTGTGTGGGAATTCATATTTCTTTCACATCATTTTCTTTCTACCTGAAGGACTCTAATATTCCTTGTGCAAGTCTGCTGGTAAGGAATTCTTTCAGCTTTTGTATCTCTGAAAAATCCTTTTTGTCACTTTCATTTTTTAAAGTTTTTTACTGGATATAGAATTCTAAGTTGTCTTTTTATCTTTCCTTTTAATTTTTTGCCTTTCAGTATTTTAAGTTATGTATTTAAGATGTCTTTTTGTTGGCATTTAAAAAAATAAGTCTGCCGCAATACTTATCTTTGTTCATATGTAGCATAGACTTCTTTCCCTGTTCGCTTTTAAGATTTTCTTTTTATTGATGTTTCGATCAATTCAATTATGATGCACCTTGGTGTGGTCTTATCCATATTTTTTTTGTGCTTGAGGGTCATTGAGATTCTTGATTTGATGAGTTTATGGTTTTAATCAAACTTGGAAAATCTCTGGCCATTATTTTTTAAAATATTTTTTCATTCTCTTCCGTCCTCTCTCTTGAGAACCTGAGTTATACTTATATTAGACTACCTAAAGTTGGCTCATAAATCAATGGTGCTCCTTTCAATTTTTTAATCCTATTTTCTCTGTGTTTCACTTTGTATAATTCTATTGTTATGCCTTCAAGTTCACTAACCCTTTTTTTCTGCAATGCCTAACTTGTTGCTAATTCTATCCAGTGTGTTGTTCACCTCAGACATTGTAATTTCCTTTCTAGAAGCTTGGTTTAGTTTTTTACATCTTCCATACCTCTACTTAGCTTTTTGGACATATCGAAGACAATTATAATAACTGTCTTAATGTCCTTATCTGCTAATCCTGACACCTGTGGCAGTTCCAGGTAGGTTTCAGGTGATTAATATTCCTCCCCATGATGCATTGCGTTTTCCTGCATCTTCCAACGCCCAGTCTTTGACCATTGAATGCTGGACAATGTGAATTTTGCCCCGCTGAGTCCTGGATTTTTAGCATTCCTGTAAATATTCTTGAGATGTGTTCTTGTATATAGTTTAGTAACTTGGGAACAGTTTGAATCTTTAAGGTCTTACTTTATGAGTTTTAGATGAAGCCATGTCTGACATAAAGCTAATTGTTCCCCACTACTAAGGCAAGTTCCTCCTGAGTGCCGTTCAGCCTGCAGTGAGCTGTAAAGTCTCCTGTCTGCCTAGTGGGGGCAGGTGCGGTTCCGCCTTGTGTGCCTGTTGGCAACTGTTACCTCTCTTTCCCAGCCTTGGGTAGTGTCCTCACCGCCACTCAGCACGCCGGGGCATATTGCAGGAGGACTCTCTGCAGATCTCTGGGGCTCCCTTTCTGTGCAGCTCTCACCTCTCTGGCACTCGGTCCTGCTAACGCTAGCCGCCTCATCTCCCTGGACCCTCAGCCCCATCTTCTGGGCTCCAGACCTGGAAGGGTTTGTGCTCTGACATTCACAGCCCAGTTTTCCTTAACCACATCTGCAATGGTAGAGCTGGAGCTGAGGGGCCTTTCGCTGCTCCTGGGCTTGCCCTCCAGGGGCGGGACAGAGTGCATGTCAGGGGCACCGGGTTGGAGAGTGCCATCCCTTCTCTGAGGCTCAGACTCACTGTCCCCAGGAAATATCCTCTCCCCACCACAGGCTGTTCAGCTGCATCCCCAGCCATGCCCATTCATGCACCAGGAAAACCGCAGGCTTGAGTCCCTCCCATTGTGTGCGGGTTTGAGTGCCTTGGCTGAGGGCCCATCCTCCCGGCTTGCTCCGTGCCACCAGGCTGTCACTGAACACCTGGGGAGCTGTCAGAATGCATCACACTTGATACTCTGGCTCTTCCTGCAGAAATTCCTGACCCCGACATGCAGGAGGAGAATTGAGCTCAGGCCCTGGGAAGCCGTTCGTAGACTGTCCCAGGAACAAAGGTGTGCCCTGCCCCACTCCTCTGGAGTTGGACCCCCTGGAGTGTCAGGATCTCTAGACCAAGGCAGCAGGACACTCTGTGGGGAAGGGGGTTTGGGGTATGACGGAATCCTCACTGTGCTGAGGCGGCCGTATCCCTTAACCTCTCTGAACTTCAGTTTTTCCATCTGTAAAAGGGGGATAACAACACACCTACTTTAATGAGTCTTGGTGAGGATTGAAGAACAGACAGCATGTCAAGTGCCTGGCTCCACGTCTGCCACCTGGCTGCCTCTTATCTGGTGTCTGTTCCCTGTGTCATCCTTTGCAGAACACATCCTACATGTTCCTTGATATCCTGGGTCCATTCAGCCTCATTTGCTAGTGAGGAGAGGGACGCCAGAAGGGAGTCAGGAGACAGAGGTGACAGCAGAGAGGGAATCGGGGACCACTGGTGTGCGTGCGTGTGCACGTGTGTGAACGGAGGAGGCAGCCCTGAAGGATGCAAATGAAGGGGCTCAAGAGAGTTTTCGCCTCATTGAATACCTTAGATTCCGTGGAGCCGCAGAAGCCTCCCAGAACCTGAGCATAACCCTAGAAAAGGAAAGGGAACCTCACACTGGGACCCATTAAGGATCTGCTCTCCCAATGAGATAAAATCTCAAAATAGAAATTGATGTGAAGTATAGAAGATTAAAGTTGTATGTTTTGCAGACTTAGAATTGAAAGCACGCACTGCATGCCCGTCCTATTTCCTTCCTCAGCCATGGGCTGAACCTCGCACTTGCCCTAAGTTTGCAGAGGGTGAAGCAGTTGCCCCTTCACAAGCACCACGTTTCCAGAACGAGCACCGTGCCTCACACACGGCGTACACTCAGCATTTGGGAGGGGTGGCCACAAGGATGGGGGCAGCAGTGAGTGCCCACTACCCCTCACCACAAGCGTACCACCCCGGAGAAGGTCTCCTTGTCCCTTGGGACAAGTTTCCTCCCATGAGAACATGTGCCAGACATGCCCGAACACCCCCACCCGGCCCGTGTTCTGGGAAGCTGGCACGGGGCAGCCCTGGCCACGGCACCCGGGGCCTCTGCAAGGCAGGTAACGGCCTGGGCTAAGCTATTCCCTTTGTTCTCAGGCAGGCTGAGCAGACGCTTGGTGGTGGCCCCGGCCAGGCTGGGCCTGCCAGAATGGGCATGAGGCCAAGCCAGGGGATGTGTCAGGAGAGATTCCAGGGCAAGGGAAGTGCAAAGAGGGCAGTCCCAGGGCCCCAGGAGCCCGACCGAGCTCCAAGTCAGCCAGGGTCAGGCTGCACTGCCATGGAGGCCAGAGCTCCTGCCAAGGGCAGGGAAAGACAGAAAGAGGCTAAGCTGGCCCCAGTGTGGCCCCAGAGATAGGTCACAGAACCAGCCGACACTTGTACAAGGCTGGGTGGTGGAGTGCAGCATGTTCACCAGCCACGAAGCCTGAAGTATGCGTCTAGAGCCCTCTGAAGCCCCATTTGTTCATTGCCAAAAACGCACTCTTCTTTCTCCCACTTTCTGATGCTCGGGCCGGCTCTGCAAACTGTGTTTCTGCACCACCAGCTGGCTCCATGTTAGCCTCAGCCTCAGAGGGGCAGTACAAGGAGGCTCCGTGCTGGGGCAGGACGTGATTCTTCCTGTTTCCTCTCTCTCTGCACAGGTGAGTGTGGCCCCAGCAACACTCCCTCTCGGAGTCTGCAGTTTTCCAGCCTCCGTAGAACCAGCCTCTTGGTGCCACATCTCAGAGACACCAGCCTGGACCAGCGGCATCTCGTGGCCCTACTCACGCCCGACAGGAGGTTGACTTTCAGCCCCACCGGGCTTCTCCTCTGAGCTCTTAAGTTTTAACAATTTAAATCTCTTCCCTCATTCCCCCAGCCATAGGGTGGTAGCTGCTTCCAGCAGTATTACCTCTACAATAACTCAGTTTTCTTTTTTCACCTTTTCAGTTACCTAATAAACAACTTTATACCTGGATAGCACTTTTTGCAAAAATAGTGCATGTGGTTTCTATCTCATGACTAGGGCCTGGCTGACACTTTAGGCTAACGAAATGTGCTTCTTAGTGTTTTCTGAGGATGACTGAGATGGTTTTTGCATGGCACCTGGTGTGTAAGAAGTCTTCAATTTGTGTTCATCCTTTTCCTTCACTACAGAACACCCTCAGAGTCATATGGTGCCAACTTTTTCAAAAATCTTAAATTTTTCCTACTAAAATGTTTAAAAGCACAGGTTTGGAGACAAAAAGGGCTGTGTTTGAATCCCAGTGCTATTACTTATAGGTTGTATAGCCCTGGACAACTTGCTTCACGTCTCCATGGATATAAAGTGGAAACAATCGCAGCACTTGCCTTACAAAGTTGCTGCAAGGATGACATGAGATGATCTACGTAATGGCATCTGGCAGATAGGGCACTCAGAGCATTATGGCTGTTAGCTTTTTTATTTGCTTAGTACTCTGTGTGTACATCAGGCAAACCTTATCGACTAAATCATGATTTATTTGCAAGTGAAGTCTGTCATTTAGTTTTCTACAGGGTGTCCCAAAAGTCTCCATACATAGGGAAAATGGGAAATGGTAGCTAACTGTACCTTTATTTACAAGTATTCATTACAAAATTTTATAATTTTTTTCCTTTGTATGGAGACTTTTAGGACACTCTGTATAATCCTACAACCAACTTTAAGCCTCAACAACACCTAGTACGGTGCTAGCACATCTTTCACTCTCAATAAGTAACATCGCTGGCTTTTGGAATTGGAAAAAACCCAGAATTTTTCTTAGAGTTGCAGAGATTTTAGAGTGGATTTAGTCTAACTCCACCGCTATTGTGTCATCCTTAGAAAGGACCCGACAAGTAGATACACACACAGCCTCTCACTGGAAGGGAGGTTCTTCTTTAAGCCGAACCGAGTACCTGTCTCCCTGTGGCATCCACCTCACGGTTGAGGCTCTGTCCTTTGGGGCCAACCAAGCAACTAAGATAGTAAAAGTAAAGACCCAGGGTGCCAACTCTGCGCAGTGGGAAGACTGCTGGGCTTCTGACGCCGCCCTAAGGACACCTGACCCTGAGCTGCCAGCACAAACTAACCAGGAGGCACCATGGGCCGATCTGAGAAGAGCAATCAAAACCGGGAAGGCTTAGAAGGACCCAGCGTGTGGACGGACGCAAAGGGCCATGCTATGCGGCTCTGATGGTGCTGACAGCAGCGTGGGCCTTATAAACCCATGAAGTGAACAATCCAGGCTCTTTCCCGAAAGATCCACAGTGAAAAGAAAGAGATGGGAACGGGATCCAGACGGAGTAGGACAGGGACAACAGAGGCAAAAGAAAAAGGCAGTTCAGATAAAAGGGAACAGGGAGCAGAGCAGGCAGATCTCAGAGAGCAGGCGGCCCTGTCTTCAGCCTCTGTGGGGAAAGGGCCCAAAGGCATGAAGGGTAAAAAGCCATCCTAGCCACTCTGACACCTGAAAACAAAAAACTTCATTGCATGTAAGAAGTGAGCAACAGTCAAATCCCACAGAAAGTGTATTATGAGAAAATAAGAGAATAAGTAACATTATAAAAATATATAAAAAGAAGACAGTAAATGCCCCCATGATGAAACACACAAGACAATAAAACACACAAGAAAAACATGCAGAAAAGAGATAAAAATTATCATCTAATATTAAAAACCAGTAAAATACATTATTAAAATGATAAAAATTATTAAAGAACAATACAAATTAAAAATTTTAAAACCTTATAAATGAGGTGACTGGAGAATAGGAAGATATTTAAAAGGAGGTGACAGAACTCAGGATATAGTCAGAAAAAAAGAAACATTAATTTTATTTTATTTATTTATTTATTTTTTTGAGACAGAGTCTCGCTTTGTTGCCCAGGCTAGAGTGAGTGCCATGACATCAGCCTAGCTCACAGCAACCTCAAACTCCTGGGCTCAAGCAATCCTTCTGCCTAAGCCTCCCGAGTAGCTGGGACTACAGGCGTGTGCCACCATGCCCGGCTAATTTTTTCTATACATATTAGTTGGCCAATTAATATCTTTCTATTTATAGTAGAGACGGGGTCTCGCTCTTGCTCAGGCTGGTTTCGAACTCCTGACCTCAAGCAATCTGCCCACCTCAGCCTCCCAGAGTGCTAGGATTACAGGCGTGAGCCACCACGCCCAGCCCAAAAAGAAACATTAATTTTAAAATGAAGATTAAACTAGAAGACACACAAGAAAGAATAAGCCCAAGAGTGCCTTAAGATAAATGGAAGGTGGAGAGGAAAACATGTTGTAAAATATTTAAAAAGACATCCAAAGGACTCAAAGAAAGTGATAGACACAGAAGAAAGGCAAAGAAGATTCAACATATGAACAGTAAGAGAGCTCCCATCTCACGTGAAAGCAAAGGAAGAGAACAAAGACTAAAATCTATTACTTAAGAAAATGTTCCCGAAATAAGAGAATTTGTAACTAAATATGAAAGAGCATACCACGTATCCAGGGAAAGTAACCTATATGGCCAATATCAAGATATATCCTGATAAAATTATTTTACTTTATGAAAAATTATTTTAGGCATCACAGCTAAAAGACCAAGTACTTACCTTGTCCACAAAGACAGAAAATGGATTGGTGGGTACCAGAGTTGGGAGAGGGGCTGGAGTGACTACTTAATGGGTATAGTGTTTCCTTTCAGTGTAATGAAATATTCTTGAACTAGATCACGGTGATGGTCATACACCACTGCAAATGTACCAAATGCCACTTAATTGTACACTTTAAATGGTTAAAAAGGTGAATTTTATGTTATGTGTATTTTGCCATAAAAAATCCAGACCCAACTATATCCTGCCTACAAGAATTGTGCTCTAAATATAAAGACACAAATAAGTTAGAAGTAAAAGAATGAAAGAAGATATACCATACTAATACTAACCCAAAAAAGTTGGAATGTAATATTAATATCAAACAAAATAGATTTGAAAACAAATAATATTACTGGGTATAAAGAAGTTTGCTGATAAAAGGTCCAATACATCAAGATAACATTATAATCCTAAATATTTATGCACCTAATGACAGAGCTTGAAAATACATAAGTGAAAACTAAAATAACTTTAAGAATAGAAAAATCCACAATTAAAATGCTTCAATATCCCTATTTTAATAATTAATAAAACAAGTAGGCAGGAAATCAGTAAGTATGCAGGTGACTTGAACGCACTATCAATTAATTCACCTAGTTGAACACTCCACCCAACAATAAAATACATTCTTTTTTCAAGTGTACAAGAAGCGCTTACTAAGATAGAATACATTTTGATCCATAAAACAAGTTTTGATAAATTAAAAAGCTTTCAGATCAGGCAAGGTATGTTTTCTGACCATAATGATATTAAATAGGGAATGTATAATAGAAAGTTTTCTGGACAATACTCAAACATTTGGGAGACAAACAACACAATTCTGAATGACTCATGGGAAGGGAGAAATCCCCATTCAAATTAGGAAGTATTTTCAACTGAATGAAAATACGGGATATCAAACTCTGTGGGATGCAGCTAACGTAGGGGTTAAAAAGGAAGTGTAGCACCAAAGGCCTATATTAGAAAACAAGGTTGCAAATCGAGGACCTTATCTTCAAATCTAACAAACCAAAAAGAAATAGCAGTTAAACCTAAATTAAGAAAAAGCAAAAAATAATAAATATCAGAGCAGGAATCAATGAAATAGAAAACAGAAAGGCAACATAGAAAAATAATGAAATCAAAGGTGGTCCTTTGCAAAGGATCAATAAAACTGAAAAACCTCTAGCCAGGCTAATCAGGACAAAAGGATAGAAGACGTAAATTCCTAATATCAGGACTGAGAGATAAGGCATCACTACAGAGTCTCCGTATATTGAAAGGATAATAAGCCTGAGCAGGAGTGAGACCCCATCTGTACAAAAAATAGAAAAAATTAGTCGGGCGTGGTGGGCACCTGTAGTCCCAGCTACTTGGGAGGCTGAGGCAGGAGGATCGCTTGAGCCCAGGAGTTGGAGGTTGCTGTGAGCTATGATGACACCACTGCGCTCTACCCATGTGACAGAGTGAGACCCTATCTCAAAAAAAAAAAAAAAAAAGATAACAAAGAAATATTATGAACAACTTCATGCCAATAAAATTAACCTAACAACCTAGATGAAATGGACAAATTCCTTGAAAGACACAAATTACCAAAGCCCTATGTATAAAAGTAATTGAATTTGTAGTTAAAAACGTTTCACAAAGAAAACCGCAGACCCAGATGGCTTCGGTGATGAATTCTACAAAGTACTGAATGTGGAAAAAATACTAGTTTTGCCCAAGTCTTACAGATTTCTCAGGCTGGGCTCATGTGAATTATGTTCCCTAAAGTTGTTACAAATTTCTAACACCTTGTGGTCTTTACACTTGGGGGTCAATTTGGCAAGAAATAAACTCCTTAGCTCATATGTTCTTGCCTTCAATATCTTAAATATGTTCATCTGTCGCCTTCCAGCATGAGATGCTTCTGGCAAAATGTCTGATGCCAACACAGTTGCTTCTCCACAGAGAAGAGTTGTCCGACAGAACTTTTTGCGATGAAATAAATGTTCTGTAATCTGTGCTGTCCATTATGGTAGCCACTAGCTACATGTGGTTGCTGAGCACTTAAAATTTGAGATGAATTTTTAATTTTATTTAATTTTAATTTTCAATGTAAATGGTCACGTGTGGCTGGGGGCTGCCATATTGGACAGTACAGCCTTAGAGTGACTTGGTCTTTTTTCCTAGTTACCCCCAAAAGACATATTTAGTTAAAATCCAATAATTTTACTTCATATCACATTGTTTGTATTCTGGGTCAATTTTCCTAGGTATGTAGCGTGGGCTTTCAACATTTTATTTCGAGTCTTTTTAATTCAAGAAACCCCTGTCAATTCTATCCCACTGCTTTACTTTTCTTCCTCAGACATTGTTCTCATACATTTATTGGGTCTTCTCTGTCTTCTGTATCACTCACTGTCTCTAAAATTCTTTTTTGATTTTTCTTCATTTTCATTTTTTTAAAATTTTAAGTCCCCAAAACATCATATCAAAAAGATTTAGAAGTCAGTACAAATTAGATTCCACAGGTCAAAATGAGACAATTTGAGCATGAAGCTGTCTCCACTAAAAATTGGAGACAAGTGGAGAATGGAGAATTCTTCCCCAATTGGGGGGCTTTGTGCTGGGCAGCCAGGAAGAGAGATGAATATCGCCAGAGTTCTTCAATGTTCCCTGTAAGCAGAAAATCAGCCCAGCCCAAGCATTAAGTGCCACATTAATGCTTATTAAATTGAATGGGACGGTAAGGGCAGCACCCTCTTTTTGTCCCTATTCAATCTGACCTTGTTAGACGTGGGTCTTGATCACTGTCTATTGAGATCTCATCATCCGTCTTACGTCCCGAGTGCCACCTACCTTTGTGACATACACGAGGCTCCCATCCCAGTCATGGACTACAATGGGCAGGAAGGGGACAAGAGCAAAGCACATGTACAGCCTACCTACTGAGATAGCCCTCGGAATCATCCCCAAGCCATCCGTCATCCACGTCATCCACGCCTGAGCGAGGCCGAGACCCTGCTATGTTGCCGCCCAATTATCAAGTAGCAACAATCAGGACTAACACGTAGTGAGCACCTACTTGGTGCTAGACACTGCGTTGAGTGTGTTACGTGGATTGGATTATCCCATCATCAAAATAATCCTGTGACCCAAAAGTAGAGTTCAAATCCCAGTCACACCAATAGCCATGTCCTCTGCCCGTGGACAAGGATGAACTTCGCTAGGTTCTCAGTGTCTTCTCAAGGATAGGCAGCTAGGAAGTGGCCATGCCATGCTCCTGGCATCTGTTCCCTTCATCCTGGGCACAGAGAGACTGCGAGTAATTTGGCCACACGTGCTAGTGAGTTCAAATGTGCTTTGTCTTCCGTGTCCTTGCTCAGTAAAGTATTTAGAGCCTGACCTGAGAAAGACAAGCTGGCAGAGGAAATTGAGAAGGCATGTCAGAGAACTTTCCTTCTTGGCTATTCCTCTTTCCTCTACCTGGACATCAGAGCAGCAGAACTGTCAAAACAAAGACAGGGTCACAAATAATGAGTGAACAAGTAGCACAAATAAATGGATGAATGAGTGAGTGAACGGACAGTTAGTCTGGACCCTGCAAAATGGCCCTTAGGCAGGTTCATGGGGATGCTGGCGGTGGCTTGGCCCAGTGGCATCATTTGTTGCCATAGACTTCCAAAGTGATTTTCTCTGCTCCTCAGGAAGTTTGACGACTCTGTGACACATGTGGATATTTCCGATGTCAAAAACTATAACCAACCATAAATTTTTTTTAAATCCAAGCAACAACCATCTCTGTTGTATAAACATACCAGGAAGGAAAACGACTTTGCCCAGGGACCCTGGCTGTAAAACCCTGGCCACACCCGGCTCTGCCCCTACCCAGTTTTGCTGCTGGCCCAGCTCGACGGAGCCCTTTGGCTGTGCCCTGCGCCACAGCTTTGCGGGAATGACTCAGATTCCCACCCCTTGTCTGGAACCATCAGTGCTGAAAGACTGACGTCCTCACCCTCGAACCCAACTGTGTCGAACCAAAAGAAACTATTTACCTACCTCTGCTGGGAAAATCCCCAAACAGCAAGTTCTTTCCTCTGCCGCGTGCCCGTGCAAATGCATTCTTCTTGCCCCGAATCATGGGGTGGAATCCCAAAGACAAGGAACAGTCACCTTCTATATTAAGTAACTCAAGCTCCCAAGGGGTGTCCAGCACTCCAGCCCCAGCTGTCCCCGCCGCCTCTGGTCAGCCCGTACACTCTACCAGCTGCTCCTTCCTGAGAGTGCCCCAGAGCCCCCGTCTGGACAATCCCAGGCTGCAGCAGGCATCTCTCT